>VDFB02126950.1:0-22694 GCA_007258455.2 Sequoia sempervirens | reverse complement strand
TCAAGAGAACAAAATCAACCAAATAGAGTCTAATAAGACCCTTGGCTTTCCTATCCATGAGATCCCAATCCTCTTGTTTCATTCCTGAAGGTTTGGTTCTAGAAATTGCAAGGCATAAGTCTCGATCTACTAACATTTCTTCCATTTTGAGCTTCCACAACTCAAAATTACCATTAACTCAATCCTCCCAAATGTGCCTACCATCTCTTTCCTGCAACAAGGTTATGAAATACACACTTATGCAAAACTCCCATTGAAATAGACATTAGCTCAAAAAACCCTTCTACCCAATAAAGGAACCAAGGCTAGCTAGGCTCTGATACCAACTAAAAGGAAGTCAAGTGAGTGGAAATAACTTCCTACACTAATCTAAGTAGAGGAGAGTTACAATTTTTTTTTGTTTTAACACCTTTTAACAGTTACAATAAGAGAAGCACATAGATAATAAATGAATAGAACAACAACAATGCATAAAATAGTGACACCAAATATATCGTGGGGAAAACCCTTTCAGGTAAAATACCCCACCCTACAAAATCACACTACTTCTCTATTATATCAAATAGGAGTTACAACATATCACCAACTACAAAGCTTCTTCGATAAGTGATTCAACATGAACACTTGTTCTGGAGTAATACTGGCAACACTTCATTACCTGCAAACAAACTATGCATTCTACAACTCAAGGCACTCAATAAGTAGAGTGATACAAGCTTCAAGAAGCATCTAGAAGGTGAGGGGCATCCAACTCCACATGGAACAATTTTCAATGCCTTAAACATGCATTTGGACACATGTTCAATATTCCCTTACACGCCTTATAATTTCAAACATGCATATAGTCTTCTTCCAAGCTTGGGCGCCCAAAATATGCTAAAAATATCTTATGACGAATGCCTTATACACATCTTACAACTGTTGTAGAATCTGTCATAGCTGACAACACTTACAGCTGTAAGAGAATCTGTCATAACTGACTAAAAATAGTTGATTCTCTTACATCCTGTCATAACCCAACTTGGGCCCCATCTTTCACTTGTTCATTGAAAGGTGCCTTATGACGCATCATAGAATATGTCATATGTAATAGATTCCAAAGTGGGATGCCACTTGGGATGATGATGTGTCATCCAGTCACCTCCAACGAGGATGACACCTAGCAAGGTGGGTCCCAATTAATGAAATGACACTATAGGCAATTAATTAATACAAATAACTACATTAAATTACAATAATTAAATCAATGTTAGGACTCTAAGGTTGAGACACCTTAATCCCAACATTTTCAACCTTTGAATGAAGGTAATTTTTGACATACATTTGAATGAAGGTGTTTTAAGTTTTCTTGCACCCGAGATAAAAAAAAAAATTGATGCCCTAAGTTTGGGACCCTTTATTGTAGGATGACCCACATGTGGTTGCAATTGTTGGAGTAATTAGGACATCACTTGATACTTAATTAATCATCAATTAATTATTAGGTCCCTTATTACTTTATTCACTTATGCTAAACTTATGAGTGATTTTTATTATTAGATTGGGCTATTTATAGGTCAAGTTGCCTCATTGCATGAGATTAGGACACTTGTCACAATCTAATCAAATCCTCATCTAAGTTTTGTAATTTTGCTTTTATAACCATTATTGTACTTTATAGTTCACAATCTATGTATTCACATTTATTATTCAATACATAAAGCATATCATATACATGTGTGGATTCAATCATTTATCTCTTGGTTGCATAGAAAATCAGTTGCTTTGATCTCTTGTTTGTGATAGGCATTTTGGTTGCAAGTGATTTCTAGAAGCTATGGGGTTCACTATCAACTCCAACATGGTATTAGAGCTATAGATCTATGACTTATTGTCTAAATTTTGAGAGATCTAGCCTTGAAGGAAAAATCGGCTCATCCTAGAGAAAAACATGCATCAACTTTGAGTCTAGAATGACCAAAAATCCTAAAATCACATGTCGTTTCATTGAATTTAGAGTTGTTGAAAAAACATTTTTTTCAACAAGGACCTCCATATGGAATTTTGTTTGACTATATAGATCCGTATGGCAGTACAAATTCATACTTCCCCTTGCTACAATAAATTCCTCAATGAATGTGCGGTACAAAGATTTCAAAAAATCATTTATGTTTTCTTTTTAAAAGGGTTTCAAAAACTTTATGAAAAATTTCTTAGAAAATAAAAAGAGGCAAAAAAATTAATAGGCGATAGGGTACAAATTGTACCCTGTGCGCCCAGTAGGAGCAAGGAATATTCCTTAACTCCCACCATAAACTTGTGGGCCCCATTAATGTCGACTGGCGACTTTATCAACTGTCAATGGCCTCAAAATTGTCAAACATCGACTAACGGCTTTATCAACCATTAACGACCTCAGAACTATCGCCTGACTCTCCTCTATCTTGCCAATGGTGTAGAGATTCAATTGAAGACAAAGTAAACAAGGAAAATCAATGATCAAAATATTTTAGGTATTTTGCATATCCCATTGGGTGGAAAATTTCTTTTGGCTAGTGCACAAACGCAAAATATTCTGAGGGTATAAAGAATATTTCAATGACTGAGAACATTTTCAAGTGACCTACATGTTTTTGTAGCAAAAGAGAATGTTTCACAAATATTTTGTTGGCATCAGCAATATAGATAGTCGTACGACCCCTCCAAGCCCTAATTTTCCCTAAAGGAGCTATTTTTTCTTTTTAGCATAACTTGGGCATACAATGTCAAAATCGAGCAAATGAGATATCACTAGAAAGTTGGTTCCATGTACTTTCCAATGGTGTAGGTCTCATCATCAAATTTTACTACTAATACTTGTTATTCTCAATCAAAATCAAATCTTTATTTTCTTCTTTCAATCTCATAAATTTTCACTTGTATCTCTATTTTTCATGATTCTAGAAGTGTTGGAAAGGTATTTCAAAGCTCTTCAGATCCATACATGCACTTTTTCTAGAATCTACCCCAAGTACATTTTATTGAATTTTTTGCGATTTCACATTTCTATCAATTACTTAGACGTCTTGACACCTAGAAAGGATATGTTTGAATGAGATGACTTCATTTGATTTGCTTTACATGTATTGAGGTTATCAATCTTTGATTTTTTCGTTTGAGGAAGTATCATGAGTTTTTTTTGTTCATCCTAATAAAGGATAACTATGATTCTTTGTGACATGAAATATTGACACATCTCAAGTGGCTTTCTCTTTTGCCTTATCTTTATGGACTCATACCTACACCAACCACACCAGTAATTTATTCAACATGAGGTAGTATCAATGCTTTTTTCTAATGTTGATCTTGACACTATGTGTGTTGTATCAAACATTGATTATGTCCACACACTTTGGACTCAACTTTGGGAGATCCATGGAGACCCTTATATCTCTCCATACCCATATAATCCTACTGTAGATTTCCTTATTTCTCTTGTAGATGCATATTCCATACCCTTTGATGATGAGACTCAATATCCATCTTTTGTTGTTCTTGATTAGCTTGGAATCACCACATCCTTGATCCCTATTGGTTCAATGCAACAAGACATCCATCATCTTCTAGACATAGCTACTTGGGATTCGTATCTTGTAGACATATCATCTTTGTTTGTAGAAAAACACATATTTGGAGGATTACTGTGAGGAAATTCATCTCCTCTTTGTTGACAAGAACATCATTTTTGTTAGATCATAATATCCATCACCTTTGCAACTTGTTCTACACTAGTCTTCATCAATTTTTGGATTGACATCATCTCTTTTTGATACATGGAAACTTGAGCACTTTTCAAAGGTACACATCATTTGGATTCAAATTCTTGATTCTTCCATATTTTGGGAATGGATTCTCCAATCACCAATGGATTTTTTTCTTCCTAAGGGGAGAAATATTGTTTGCAAGTAGTGGATCATGTTCTGTCTTCAGGCATTCATCATTGGCGGAAGAGCTCTTTCTTTATGGGGGGATTCATATCCTCATTTTATCTCTCCTACTGGGGGGACATCTATTGTACTTGTGTGATAGAATCGGTCCTTGGGGGGTCACATTGAGCCCTCCTATCCTTCTTTCGCTAGTGCATTTATTTCATTTTTCTCTTTTGGAGAGGAGTTTTTCCCACGTGGTTTTCTCTTTTTTTTATAGTTATGAGATATTTCATTATTTGTACATGGGTACCTCATCAAGACCTGTAGCTAAGATCCATCCATGAATCCATCATTGTATTCATCATCAGGGTTTTTAGCTTCTCCCTAAGTTGATCTTAAGGGGGGCGTTGGAGTAATTAGGACATCACTTGATAATTAATTAATTATTAGGTCCCTTATTACTTTATTCACTTAAGCTAAACTTAGGAGTGATTTTTTATCATTAGATTAGGCTATTTATAGGTCAAGTTATTTCATCACATGAGATTATGACACTTGTCACAATCTAAACAAATCCTCATCTAGGGTTTACAATTTTTCTTTTATAAGCATTATTATTTGTAATTCACAATCTAGGTATTCACATTAATTATTCAATATAGAAAGCATATCACATGCTTGTGTGGATTCAATAATTTATCTCTTGGTTGCATAGTAAATAAATTGCTTTGATCTCTCATTTGTGATAGGCATTTTGGTTGCAGCTGATTTTTGGGAGCTATGGGTTCACAATTTGGTTCAAAATTATCTTTTTTATCATGATCTTGAAAGTTTGTTTGATTTTATTTGAGAACAATGTCACAAATTTAAAATTCACAAGATCTTATTTTCCTATTATAGTTGTGATGTAGATAATTATGATATGACTACAAGTGATTTAGGGTATTGAGGTATCACTCCTCAAGGAGATACAACTCATACAATATACAACTCTATACTTATCATAAATGAGATAGAACAAGGAATTTCACAATGATGGGAATTCAATCTTTATTGGCAAGATGGACTTAAAGTTGAAGACTAAAGAATATAGGGTCACACCAATAGGTGTATAAATGCTAGTGCAATAGGCCCATAGGGTGAGATTGAGTTGGAGGTGCCAATAACGATCATCATCATTAATAATTTTTTTAAGGATTTGAGCAAAGCCTAATTAGATGTCTTTTATAGACAATTACTTTGAGGGTATTATGGAGTGGATCAATGATGTTGGATTTGAAAACATTTGCAAAGAATGTGGACATCCTAATGTTTTAAGTATTTACCATTGTTAATGACAACGATAGTGGGGATACCATAGTGAAAAATGATGTAATGTAAGATGAATTTGGATATTTGTTGGTCAATTGTGTAGGTGGGGGGAATGAATTTGACCCATTTGGTAAAGTAAATAATGGAAGTTATAATAAAATTATAACCACTAGAGGAGGATGGGTGAATTTTATCAATGAGACTAAGGCCCCATTATGAAAAGCGCTAAGGAGTGATAATGGGCTACAATGCCCATGATTGTGTGTGAATCAAGTATCCATGTTGTTGGTAGGATAAACACTTCTTAATGCATTGATATGCATCTTTTTCCATAGTGGGAAAATAATAGCCCATTCTTCATTAAACCCTAGATCTACAAACACACTTGTAATCTTGAAAATGCCTATATTATTTTCCTACAAGACCATGGATTCAACTATGAATAAGAATCTAATCCTTCCATGGTCAACAATGCCAAGTCCATATCTCCTCTGAGAACTTAATAACCAAGCTTTGATATCAAATTAAAATAAATTTGAAGCCAAAATAAACTATTTTCACATAAACTCGTGAGATAAACATGAAAAAATATATTCAAAATCCATATTATGTAAGAGAATAGACAAACATACCATCAATATGAAACATGATGTACCTTGGAAAAAAATAAATAAAAATCTAGCCTCTAGAAGTGCTCACACACTAAATACATTATCTCATGAATAAATATTACAACACTTGTAAAGTATCCATGGAAGTCTTTTGAAACATCAAACTCCTTAATTGTGCTCCATGTAAACAACAAAATGAGAATCATGTACACATCCCAATCCATTCTTCCTCTCTTCACATATGCAACCTACAAGAGATGCTCAATAAAAAACCAACAGCTCCAACAACAACCAAACCAAGGTGTTTTGTCATATTCCAACTCCTGTTACACCCAAATGGAATGCAAGAGTCAAGTCTGTCATTTTCCAAGGCCTGTTTATAAGATAGAATATTTTCTCAACGTGCAACCATCTTCTTAATGATATTCATCCTAATGTTACATGGCGTCTCAAGAAATGCTGAATTTATGATGCTCAACATCTCTAGATCCTGAGCACGGCTATTTTTTGCTTGGTTATGCCACCGCAAACAATACCTTTTCCCAATAGTTTTAAGTTTGATTAATACCATAAATATACAACGATAGGTGGAGCAGGGCGTCTTTGGCAGCATATGTTACAGCGCATACCTGTTGCTCCAGGCGAAAAGTCATAATTTTAATGGATAGTTCAACAACATCGCATCATTATGCATCTGGCCTGCCACATTGAGATAATGAACTAAAACATCAGCGTGCATCTAGCTGTTTCATCCTGTCTCATTCTGTTCAGGATCCCATTTTGTTCGCATCATGCCAGTCTATTATAGCCAACTATAACCTAAATATGATAAATAACTCTTGGCATCTATCACCTGCATGGTAATCATGATAGCTAGCTAATTTGTGCTTGTATCATATCATGGGTAACCCTCAGTATCCTTCACCTCCATGCTACTAGTAGAGGCTATCTAGTCCATAAGATATGGTAGATAGCTCCTAGCTATTCACACCTATATTGAACTCAAAAATGTGGGGCCATCTTATAGCCAAGTACATATGATTCAGTTGGATCACACACATTCATAAATAATATTCAAGTCGACCTAGTTACATGATACACATAATGATCCCCAATCTTACACATTGGTTCATATAGGTCTTGAGGTCAAATTATCAAAACAAAAATAACAGATTGAGCCCACATGAGTTGGCCTACATTTGTTCACATATACATAAATAAATATCAACTCTAAAAGTAATCAAGTCCATTCATTTTGTTCAATTGTTACTTGAAAACACATTATTTATTAGATACAAATTAACTCACAACAATAATATTAAACAATATCCTACTTAAAAGTACTTAGCATTTTTTAATAATTCTAATCACAAATGTTAGCATACAATTTTCCACTAGACAAATATAAAGGTAAAGCTCCCTACCATTTTTGGTAGTACTTACCATTAGTTTTGCATAGTTGGTAAAGATAGTCATAAGGAACTTTTTCCTAGTATCAACTTCGATGTAGAGCAAGTGGACCACCCATAAACATAAATATTTTTTCACACCATCAAATCCTAATGTCTTAACTTGGCATCATTATTAGAAAGCAAGTTTTGTTAACTCTTTCATGATCATGTCATGGCCAAGTTTACTTGTGTCACCAAAAAGTGTATACCTTGCTTAATTTGGGAATAATTGATGACAAATTGGACTTAATGAGGTCTTGATTTGGTATTGTGAGGTGTTTTACACATCCACACTAGGTCTTGGACCCTTGCAAACTAAATAAAATGCATTTATTGATGTCTTGTAAAGGTGTTGTAAATGAATTTCACACTTTTCTAGACTAATGGACCTATTTTTCCCCTAATTCAATATTGTAAAATGTATTTAATGACATTCTCACATTAATCTAGAAGGCTTGTGAATTAAACTTAACTCTAATCTAGTGTTGTAATGTGTCTCACATATTCACATTGGATGTTGTGCCTTTCTAGGCTATGTGGACCTCATTTTAATGATGTAAAGTGTATTTAATCACACTTTCACATTGAAATTTGCACCCCTAGCCCTAATTACCCTTTACATCATAATTAATAGGCCCCTATGACCCCATATTGTGCATCTCGAGGCTTAATTTGATCAAATAATCGATAAAATCATCATACAAACCTAATTTATATATTCCCTGACAATCCAGCTGGAAAAAGGGCCCCTCTAGGCGAATGAGTCCCTGCCAGGTGGGACTAAGTCACCTAGCTAGGCGACTTAGTCCCATTTGGGCTATTTTCGAGGTTTGAGCGGGAAATTTTGGAATTTAAGTTTTATTTTCCTCCATGTCGGCCTTAGGGATCAAATTTATGGGGAAATTAGGTGAATTGCCTATAAATACAAGCCTCTAAACCCTAATTCATAACTCATCATCATTCATTCATCATTCATCATGTTTTCAAGTCAAGCAAGCTAGGGTTTTAGCATTCTAAGTCATTAAGATAACATTTTTCAGACATTCAAGGGTAGATTCTTCATGTTTTGCTACAAAATTCAAGATCAAACATCATGGAAAGTATCTAACTCCATTATTTCATGCTTCATTACATTCTTTCTTCATTTTGGTTTAATTTCCTAAAAAGGGGTTTGACCAAGGCAAACCCCCATGCCCTAACATTCACCATTTCTCTCTTTTTCTTTGTGTGTTTGCAGATTTAGGTATCTTGAAGGTTTGAAAATCATTTAAGATTAGGTTGAAGACTTGTTGAAGACCTCTCCTTGCTTGCAAAGCCAAAATATCCACTAAAAGTCAAGTTTTCAAGCCCGAAAATTAGAGTTTCAATAGTAGACACTTGTAAAGAATCAAAGTGCAGACCGAGGGTTTCCATTTCCCCTTTCAAATTTTTAGAAATACAGAAGTGGACCAAGTCGCCACTAATGGTGAATTAGTCCCATTGTACATGCATTTCAGTGATTTTTACATATTTAGATACCCATTTGGTCGAAATGGGCTCCGGAGCAGTTTTTCCAAATTTGGGACTAAGTCACCCAGATTGGCACAAGTGTCCTAGTTGGCTTCTACATCAGTTTCATCAGGATTCCAGACCTTCATTCCATCCTTTTTCAGCCTCCAGGTGCACACATTCTGTTTCATAACTTTCTGTCTAGTTTTGTTTGAATTTCTAGGTCATTTATCACATGTTTGTATATCACAATGTGTTTTCAAACAAGTTGCATTCCTTAGGTTTTACATTAAAATAATCACCTTTCTTTTTCAGTTTATTTCATTTAGATCATTGTATTTAGGCATGCTACATCCATCCTTACATTAATATTGAATGTAGACATTAGCATTTTGGGTCTATTTCTCTCCTTTTAGGTGAAAAACGCTAGAAGAGTTAGAGAACCCTTGGATACCAAAATCGGTGTCCACATTACCATGCCCTTATTTCTTGGAAGGATAGACCTCACTTGTGTATAAAGGCTATCCTATACCTTACTATACACATCGATGCTCAAGCCAAGACACAAAGTTGTTATTTTCAACCCACAAGCTCTAATTATTTTAGGTCCACCAATTTTTAGAGGCATTATTGTATATTCACATCAAGACAAACCATGATGGAAATGACTCTAAAAAATAATCCAAGATTGGAGTAGGTTTTGGAAAGATGAATAGAACAAATATCATAGTAGGTAAGCTTGATGATGCCATGTTACCTTTCATTGCTGCAAACCTATCTATTGGGGACATATTATTGGAAGGATGAGCTCACAATCATTTGATACAAATTTAGCCTCAAAATAAAGCATATTGAAAAGGGACAAATAATCAAGTTTAGGGATAAATAGTACCACCATTTTATCTCCTGCATTCACAAGGTATATGTCTCAAGAATTCCCAATCTTGGTAGATAATTTCCCCAAAGAAAATAAGGATGATATTAACAAAGGAAGATCATGGAAACAAAACATAGCAAAAACATATATATGATCTTACTTTAATGGACTAGTTCAATATGCTAAGGTGGCCATTACTAGGAATAAGGTCGTCAAACTACCTCTACATTTAATGGTCCTAATTATTGACCCTCCTTATAATTAGTTGAGAATTAAAATGCCACCATTGTTACATGACACATTCAAATCAAATCCATACACCAAAAACATTGCATAACAACATAATTAATATAAAATAAATATAGTCATATTATAGCAAAGGGTAGCAATAATCAAAATCCATTCCCAATGTGACAATCATGTGAAGCCCCAATATTGGTCCAAGTGATGTTCTACTAATACAATCAAGCACCATGATCATATTAAATTATGACATCACACTTAATTAGAACATGTCATGCCTCAATAATAAGGCCATATGAAAATGATCTAAACTTCAAAAGACATAGCAAATATGTATAAATTTCTCTAAGAAAGGTCAATACCCAAATCAAACTCTAGATGATTGGCAACGCTATATCAATTGGACCGACATATAAAGATATACACCTACTAATTATATTCATAATCTCCTAATTTCCTTTACCTTTTGGTGAAATCCAATGCTTTTTAAATAGTCTAGTTTGCAAAATATGAAATATTCACACTTGCCACTTATAATTGAATATGACCTTATTAGTAAGAAATAAGATGTTAGGAGATGCTATGTAGTATTATTACATATGGTCTATCTCAACTCAATCTCAACCACACTATCAAATTGAATGATAAATGCCTTCCATCTACTACATAGTAATAGAAGATATTGGTATAACTATAATATCCCTTCCCTTACTACACATGGTAGTTTGAATATCGAGTTTATTATACTTAAGAAGTTAATAGAAATCATGCAAACATATAAAGACCTTGCCTTAAATCCAAAATGGATTACCAAAAGTATCAACTTGCAATGTTAAAATATGTTCAATATAGTATGGGTCTAGTGCCATTTAATGAAGTCATTAAATGCACATGAGTAGGTTTCCATGACTCAAGGTTTCATAACCACTCAAGTAACAGACCACCATTCACAAATACCCATTCTAGGGCAATAGGTCATAGAGTTTTATTGATTACTAATGCATATCCCAAAAGATATCCTTTAAATGATTCCTAATGGATAATAATGCTTAATGGTGAGTAGGGAAATCCAACCAAGTTTCCAATTTAACAACTCATAATATAAACTTTCATCAAAGGGCATCGAGATCTCAAATTAGACCTCACCATCTTTATTATGCATAATTTAACATGAGCATCGGGGGAACAAGATGCAATCTATATACCAATGTAAGAGAGCATATTAAATAGGAACAAAAAGGGTATTAAATAGTGTGGGAAAGGCAAGGCGAATTGAGTAAAAGAGTAGATGAGCATAAGTGAATACCTTCAAAATACATTTAATTCCTTTCGTCTCCATGATAGACAGGCTTAAACAACACACTCTAAGTTTTGATTTGCTTAGGTGGCTCATTTGAAATTGGACTAGCATCCCTAGCAGGGCTCACCTATTAGTACAATTTCAGATGAGCCACCTATGCAAGTCAAAGCTTAGAGTGTGTTGTTTAAGCCAAACCCTTTATTATTTCTTCTATCAAACAACAACAATAGACATGACCTCCTTTTGTAGATCAACTTGCCTTTCTTGATAATGGCCATGACCATGTTAGTCATGCAGGTTACATGATGCCTATTCAACTAACCACTTATGAAAAATTTATCTATCTTTTACACTTTGATGGATGCCCATAGCTCACCTATGATTGGAATTTTTTCTATTCTCTCTAAATGACTCCTTTGTCTTTGCATAGGAGTGGCATAGAATATAAGTTGCCTAGGCATTGGACATGCTTTAGAGAAGAGGATCAAACCTCTCCCCTCTCTGCACTCCCACATGTCCTCCCATTCCTCATTAGTGACATTCCAATCTCTCCTTCATGACACCATACCCTTGATCAATGAATGGTCTCTTGTCATATGAGAGGGAGTTGGTTTCATATTTTTTTAGGTGTTTGGTTAGGTTGGTAACTCCCACAAGCTCCCTTTATTTTCATATTTTTATTCATTATCCCTCACACATTGTCCAACATGGAGGTGACTTGACATGGGGATGTGACAATCTTGAGAAAAGCAAATGAGAAGTTCATATCAAATTTATTAGTTTGTTTGACCTACAATGAGTTAAGACCTAAATTAATGAACCTTGAACCTTCTTATAAAACCTTGAACATAGAGTATTATTAAAGGAAATTTCATTTTAAGTTATATGTAGTACTTAAGCAAGTTTTGATATAAGTCAATTGGACAAAGAATGAATACTATCTTTTACACTTTAATTAATAAGTGATGCTATGAGTTGAATTATTTTTTTCAAAATTTAGTAAACTTTTTACTAAACAACTTTTGTTTGTGTCACTTTAAGACATTGTCTATATATATATAGACTTAATAAATAATGTTTAGGTAGAGAATAATTATCGTAAGACATAATATTATTTACTATAATACAAATTTTAAATATAATGATTAATGTTGAAGAAAAATAAGATATATACATATGTATAAAAAACTCCACTGAATTAAAGAAGTGATCATTGAAATAAAATATAACATCAGCAAGAGACTGAATATCTGTAGCTCTAGTTCTTGTTTTCATTAATATTTCTCCGAACCCTACAAAGTTCAAATAAGAAAGAATAGAAGCTTCGAATAAAAATTGAATGAATTTTTTTAATAAGCACAGTTCCTGACACTCACTGATCCATCATCAGTATAAAAATTATATATATAAAGAACTTTATCCAATTCCATATTGTGCTTCATTGTAATCAATTATATTTGAGATATGTGTTGTAAACATGATGGTGCTCTGATCACAAGCTCATACTGGTGTCGCATGGGAGAGATCAGCCAAATTCAAAGAAAATTGATACCTTCAAATATTTCGTAATACCAAATAGTTAGAACCATTTATTTTCTCAAGGCGAGAAATTTTCTTCAACATTCCAGCAAATGCTAACTTGTCCTGTACCACACAGGAGGAGCAATCAAAGAAGGTCAAATCTAATCGTCCTAGAATAGGCATACCATCTGCACTCTACCTGAAACTTTGGGACTGAAACCAGCATAATTAAAGACTTCAAGTTTCCAGTCAAAAGAAGAAAACACTAGAAGAATTTTGTTCTTTCCTTTGTTAACATAATTATTCACATGGATTCAAAAATTTATTTGTTTCCATGAAGGAAATTTGTAATCTGCTTGTAAGGATATTATAAATATAAGAGTTGAAATATTTAATTATTGCTGCCACGAAATATAATACAAACCTCTTGTGTCTTGATTCTGGCCTTGAATTTAGCTGAAAGGATTTGGGTTGTTACTGGCGTCGTTTCTCTTAAGAAATTCAGCAATTCCTCCTCTGGAACTGGCCCTGCCGTTTGTGCACCTGTGGCCTTGTTAGATGCAGGCAGTCTATGCTTCCCTGAGGTTGAAACATTTTTTGATATAGGTATAACTTCATCTCTTACACTGATTGTTTTAATGGATTTCAAATCCTGTTGAAAATTCACATTTTCAGAATGAGAAATCCAATAAAAATGAACATACTTGCTAAGATCTGTGGAAAGGGGTCACACTCACCACAGTTCCAAAGGGAACTAAACTAAGAACATTTGTTACTAGTGTATCTCATAAAAAATATTACTTACCTCTATTTTTTGCCTCTTTGTAGGTGAAGCTTCACTTGGCTTCACATCCTTATTGTCTGACTTCCGTTTTGCTCTAGTAGATTTTGTTGTTACTGATATGCTGCAAGTAGATGCTGGAGTCTCAGCTTTTGTGGAAGTGGTTTTGACAGTTTTCTCTTTTGGGATATCTTTTTGCCAGGCTAACAATGGCAAAATATGGTTCTCTTCATCTTCCTGTCCTAATAAAAAAACAAATAATGATCAATAAAAACTTATCAAGTGCAATTGTAGTAAAACATGATTGAAAGCCATTGCTTTGCGTACAAGTAATCATAGGAAAAGTGGCTCACAAATTTCTTGGTGTTCCAAAGTTACACTGTAATCACAAGCCATTGAACTCACATGTCAAGAAATTCATCTTTTCAGGTTGGGGTATTCAAGCAAATGTAGGCAGAATAGCCAAAGGAAATACAGGGAAACTTCATCGATAATGTTAAACACATTTCTGTTGTACATTCTTTCCCTAGATATTAGCAATTGACTTCAAGGATTGAAAAGTAAATCATAGTTGAAAGAGCACTCAAGGACCCATGGGACGGAGAGCAGCCACAAACAATCCACTATGGGATTCCAAGACCGAACACCAATAATAACTCTGTAACAGTTTAGGGTAATTTGCTGAATTTCAGATTGGTTTGCTTTATTGTAAAGTGCAAATAGGGGTTCACAGTATTTAAATCATTTTATCTTAACTGTTTCTACTATGTTCTTACGTATATAGTTTGGAAAAACCTAGAGTGACATAACCAAAGATGCAGCACTGCAAGATAGAAAGTGAGGCATTTCCCTTGTAAAGACACAATTGAGAGGTAGAATTTAAACTAAAAGGGCATCCAGTAAACTGCATTTTCAAGTATGAGCAAGAGCTTCCTTTTCTATTGAACATTATTTTAGCAACCAAACAAAGATTCATAGCAAATGGTAAACTAATACAACCCATCTACATTTGACAGTTTAAAATAAAATGCACATTGTTATAAGTTTAAATGCGAGGCAGAACGTAAAACACACTCATGAGAAGAGTGGAAAATCATACATCTGTGTCCTCATTATCATCGACATCATCTATCCTGGATTGTCTTTCCAACAACTTCTTCAACTCTTTTCCAGATATGCTTAGACCTTCACCTTCCTCTTCGTTACTTTCATCTTCATCCTGCAATATCCAAATGTAAATGACACAATACTCAAATATAATCTTAACGCACTAAACAATATCATTTCACCTACAATTTTGGAAGGAACAAAAAACCAGTTGAGGTTGCAAGAGTTATCAGCTGGCCCTCAAAGAGACTAAAGGCATACACCATAAGGAGTCCAGATAGCCCTGAACTAACCAGATTTTTGTGACTTCAATGAAGTGCACAAATATTTTTTAACCCCTTTTAGGCCAAGCTCTGCTGCTATAGTATATCCAGGTGTAGTCCTTTGTCAAATTGATATTGAAATTCGGCACTTGGAAGCTACTTAAGATTCAATTGTTATTGCCATGATTTTGCAAACACGGAACACTTTAAAGGCCTGCTGTACTAATGCTAATTTAGTCCGTCTTCAGTTTCAAAAGGATAACAAAAAAAGGGTTTTACCGTTTTTGAGTAGGTTTGCAGTTTGTAACCTAGTCTAAGACTCCAAACTTGTATAGTTGAAGGAAAGAACTTGGGTAGAGATAAGGTTTTTCCATTCTTCGATAGTTCCAAAACAAGCCAGAATCCCGCTGGGCCATATTCAAAAATATGATTTCCTTCATGACAGAAGGATCCTGAAACCGTTTTGGGGCAATTTTAAGCTCTATTTCACCTTAATATCTATCAATACTCAGTGTTCCTCCTAATGTTGATCTATACAGTACTCATCAACTAGGAGCTCATGAACCATCTTACTACTACAACTATAATGCACCTTTACATGGAAAATTCATCCAGATTGGAATTCATTCTTAGTATTCACTACTAGTACAAGCTACCTTTGTTTAATTGCAGTAGGTTGGTGCTTCTAGAGCGCCTGATTGAAATCCTCTGTACACTCCTAGGTAAATCCTCAATGCCCCTCAACCCTTCCTAACTGAAGCAGAATTCCAGAAGCACCAACCGAATACAGGTAAAGGAAGAAGGGCAGCTAGCACAATGCAATCCAAGTTGAAGCCCTTTTAAAAACTCAATAAAAAGTGTACATTGTTTGTGTCAGAAGTACCAGATATTCAACAGGCTCATCAATACTATGGCTTCATCCACCTCATTTCTCTTTGTCGAGGGATGGTGAGCTTAATCATTCTTTGTTCTCTAGTTGTTGACCTAAACTCGCTTCTAAGTTTTATTTATTTTACTTAACTAGGCCTCCATGCAGTCCATTGATCACTTCTGGTCATTGAAGACTAACATATCAAAGTGATTAATGAATACAGGAATCTATGGTTCAAGTTCATAAGAACAAACTTTTGGGAATTGGATGCAAAGCAAGGCCATGCTGTTGGAATTCTTGAGCAACTACATTCATCCTCTACATCAACAAACCTTGAGCACATCCATGGCTTCAAGAGGGTGTTGGTAAGAGAGTTTTGTTGTTCTCTTATTGCTTAGTTTACATTTTTTTTCGCTCTAATGGAAGTGCAGCTAGATGTAGAATATGAACTTATGCATAATTCTATTGTTTTATTTTACACTTAGTGTGCACAATAAACGTAAATGAAAATCCAACAGAATTTTTCAAAAATATCTAATCATGGAAAAATAGTTGTAGACAACTAAATTTTAGCCAAATTCGTCTATATAAGCAGAATTCACGACATCCTAAAGAAAAAATACTTCTGCATAAAACTCAACCTGCTTAGTTCCTGGCAGAACTGGAACTTCAGAATCTGATTCATCTTCATCTTCAGCTTCACTTCCAACTGCTTCATCATCGTCTGTAAATACTTCTTCATGCTCCCAATCATCACCTGATGAAAAAGGTAAGCAATATCAAATAAATTATAGATTGAAGTCCAAGCTCAAGATTTTTCAGCCAAATCAACAAATGAGCGAGATTTGAAGAGTGTACAGGCAAAAGATAGAGATTAGCTAAAGGTATTCTTTAACTCAGCTATTAACCTCTATACTTTATAAAGACCAACTTGCCTTTTCCTATGTCATCATCATCATCATCTGCATCGAAGCCAACTCCTCTCACCTCTTCCTCATCGTCATCACCAACTCTTTTGTTTAGGCCAACCCTACTTTGTCTCTCTTCCTCTTCATCCTCATTCTCCTCTTCTCTTTCAGAAAGAACGTCGTCATTGGCTTCATCATCACCCTTTTTGCGCCCACTCCCAGCACTACCTTCAAGATGCTCTAGTTTGCCACCTTTAGCAGCGCCACTGTTTGCTATTTTCATCATCCATCTAGAAAATCCTTCAGCAGCTCTCTTTCGGTTTTTCATTTTCTCCTCTGCTTCCTCCAAAGAGAACTGTTTGTATTTAACCACTTTGCTAAAACTATACCTGCCAGAAGTTTTATTCCAACAATTAACACACAAGCTATACACGACAGATTTGGACTTTACAAAGTATAACGGCACCAAAGTTGTATCCGTGATAAATTTGTATAAGCAATTAGTTCCCTCCACTAAAACTTGAAATAAGAGGTCGACAACCTACAACTATTTAGCCACTTGAATATTTAAAAAATATTAAACTTTAAACAGACAAATAGATGTTCAATATGAAGAGACAGAAGAAGTAACTATACCATTCATCAACAGGAATAGCAAGAAATTCTCTTGCATGGTTCACCAATATGTAGTAAGTCCCCTGCTGTGAACCCTCAAGTTTCCCTTGATACTCTTGTTTACCAGACTCATCTTCTATTATCCATGGCTTATTTTTGTATTTTTCCTGACCAAAGTAGTGTATAAGTATATGGCTGAATAGGATACAATGTAAAATAAAACTCAAATTCAGAGGCATACACCCATATCGCATGAAACTAAAAAATCTCTTGATATTTAAAATACTGAAGGGATAAACATATCTCATAAACTCAAGATTTCATCAATACTTTGTTCTGTCATGTATCAAGGTGAGAAGTAATACCCTCATAGCATCTGTTAGCTGGGGACCCTTGAGACCTTCCTTATGCATAAATAACTTTGCAGCAGAACCTTTCTTCTTAAACAAATCTGGAAAACCATCTTTAAAGGTTCCAATAGAAAAATGTTTATTATGAATGTTACCTGCTCGGACATTATACTCCTGCACAACATTCTCATGAATTCATTATATCAAATATTGTCCCTTTCGACTGAATCTAACAGTTTTCAACACCTAATTTCAATTCCTACAATAAAAATTGGCTTCACAGCACATAAAAAGAAGCAACAGCATGAGTGATCAGTACCGCAAAGAAATAGTTTGTTAAACTTAGTTAGCTTTCAACGCTTTTTATCTTCCATGTGAGAGTAACCAACATAAAATAGAATACTCAACAGACTTAACAGCGAATTTTATGTTTATGTTTCAACATTTTCCTGCAGGAAATATGTCTTAAATAGTATGCAACTTACACGAATTAAACTTGTAACAGGGTTCCTGCAAGTAATGCAAACTGCTTTTGTTTCTGCCATATGTTTTCCACAAGGCAGGCATATTGTCATATGCTTGCAGTTACTTCCATATAAGTTTGATTTCGCCCCACATCTCTCGCACAACGATTTTAGCACAAGGTCTCCAGACATGATGGCAGTAAAACTTGTGCCTTGCGAAGTGGATTAACAGTATCTCTGAAAGGAAAAAATTGAAAAATTAAGGATGATAATATAACAAATATTTAAATCCTACAATAAACTGAATGAGCGCAACATATGGAAAGCAAAGATCTTACATAACTCTACCAGTCATTGTACTCTGCTCAAAACCAGTCAACAAACAACTTGAGAGTGGGAGTTTGTAATTTTGAAAAAGATGTTCAATACTTGGTCAAGCAGGAGTCTCATGACTACTTACAACAGAGAAATACTCCTATTCAGAAAAGACAGCACACAAATACTTGTAAAATCCGTCAACTCTGCAGCAGACAACATACCAGAAAGTCCCACACACAAAACATAAAAACCTGCAGATAAAATGACCTATCTATGGCCAAGTAATCGGCTTGCTTTGAATGGCGACTGCAAGAGGAAAATGCTATGAAAACAAACTATAAGACATACTGAAACGGACTTTCACGACTATCATCCTACTCCCCTGTCTCTTGCGGGCTTCTACCTGCCTCTAGCAATAAGCTCTTCTCATTTAAACAAGACTGCATTGACCAACTCCACGGCTCCTCATTCATGGAGAAATAAAGATTAGAACAAAAATAGTCGATTGCCAGTCCAGACGCCATTACCAAACCGTCGGTAACCATATGCAACGCTTAAAATTAATGGAGCAGTCAGAACTAATAGACGTTGCCCGCTGGAAGGGAGGTCGGCTAAGGTGCTCCTGCATCAAAATAGTACTGGATTCAACTTAAAAGCATTGATGCTTTAGACAATCAGACATTGTTCTAGCCATTATAGCATTACACAAACTTTACAATGAGTACTTGGGCGCAGAACTTCCATAGGACAGCTCTGCTACATTGTAGGATCAAAAGATGTCTTGCAAGATCCTATGAAGATAAGAGGCAAGCAAGGGTCACTCTACTTAAGCATTGCTAGGTCACAATACCTTAATTGAATTAAAAGCACACAATATCCTCCAATGGTGAGCCTGCAGCATAATGGCTCTATTTTTTATGATTCAGTACTATGGTAGTATTGTGGACACTAATTCCATTCCTGAGGATTATGCAGTGCATTTTATACTGAATATGTGCATAAACAGACCCACTGAGAATTTTCCCATGAAATTAAATCCAAAGTAATTGAGATTGGAACTACAATACCAACATTGAGAAAAGGTGGCGTGCATGACAAAGTCTACCGAGCTTTATTTAAGCAAGTATGTGTACTGAAAATCACAGGATTTTTTTTTCAGTGAAAGAAAAAGAGTGCGTACCAGCTACACCAACTCAAAAACTGAAACACCATTAAAGCCCACTGAAAGCTTCACATATATTAAAACATATTTCACTGTAAAAAATGAAATGGGCATTTAAAAGAAAATAAAATTGTCTTGACAACAAAACTGGTTGAAGATAAAGAAGATAATCAAATTCACAATGTCTGTTACAGCAAGCTAGTTTTTATAAACATGGTAATCTCCTTACCATTCCATGGTAAAAACACTGTAAACAATGGAAAAACAAAATTGTGACAAAAAAAATGCAGAGGCTACATGGTGAGAAATAAATTATTGGTAGGAAGCTCTTGTTCTGCGTTGAAAATGTATGTTTTCGACCGTTTGAAGTATGAAATCTAGTTTGAGATATGAAATATTTATGTAAATGGATGCACCTCCCTGTATATGCGAATGAGAAGACAATCTTAATTTGAAAGCTTTTTATTTTAAAATATAATAATTATAATTAGAAAATCAATTTTTAGAATTTATTATCTAATGTACATGTTAAGAAGTCTATGCACTTTGTTTAGTTTTGTTTACATATAGTATTGTATTATTTATATTATGTAAATTAAGATGTATTTGCTATGAAATTAAAAGTGGCATCAATATTTTTTTGTCAAATTTCTTGACTATTATTAGAAATAAGGTTGTAGTGTTAAAAGGTGTTTAGATTGAATTTAGATTTGATATGGAGGAGATTTTAGAGAAGAGATTCTTATGAACAAAGGTCCTCCTTCCCATTTCTATAGTGAAATTTGAAGATTAGTTTCTTTGGGCTCTTTCTAAGATTTTGAAAAATGATTTTTAATTCTCATGAATTAGTGGTCTCGAAGGTGGTGGTTAAAGGAGCCATTAGTGTCTTTAGTTTCTAAGTTTTAGAAACTCTATTTGTCTACCCTACTCATTTGTTGTACTATGAGAATCTTTGAGGGTGTGGAGTGACATAGTATCTTGTGAGGGTTGCCAATATGTAATTGGCTATTCTACAAAGCTCTATTAGTGGTGGATCTAGCAACACCATTCGTTTTCTGTAGAGTGGTTTAGGCTTCTTCAAATAGGTCGACATTTTGCTTCTTTTATAGATTGTCTATAAGCAAAGTAGGCTAATCAATTGATTTTTATTTGAGTAAACATTTGTAATATGATAAAAAAAGACCTATTTATCTTATTTTCAAATTTAAGCTTATGTTCATTATCATGTGATCTATGTTTATATTTATAATTATTAGCTTTAAAATTATCTTGCTAATAATTTATAAGATAATAAGCCACCCAACATAAAAAATATTTTAAAGGAATTATTAATAATTATGTATTTTAAAATTCTCTTAAATTTATTTTGATAATAGTTTTTATATAGCAATTTGTATACAAATAAAAATAATAATATAATGAAAAAAATATTTTTCATTTATAAAATAGGAAAGGGGAGGTGAAATAAGTAAATATATCATCCCCATTGATATTGGGATCATAGTATATTAGATTAGATATATGTTGTTGAAGATCAAGCCATCAAGCTAATGTTAAAATAGTTTGAGAATGTATATATGAATATTTTTTAAGTATAGATATATAGGAAGGTGATTTTTTAAAATATTTTTCAGTCTCAAAATAAGAGAGGCGAGGCCAAGCAAACATACTCAACCACAACCAATCAACCATTATGTTATTAGGAAGGCCACTTCCATTATGACATGAACTTAACATACAAGAACCTTTATAATTTTGATAGGATTTATTAATGGAATTGTTTAGCTCATAAATTACTTATATGTAATCTCTAAACCAAAAAAATCAATTATCGTTATATCTAATTGAGGGACTAGGGATGGATTAGGATGCATTAAAACATTATTTTTTTCACTATAGCCTTATTAGTTGTGATTATTAATTCAAATAAGTAAATTTAATGAATTCTTGAACAAGTCAAATAAAAAAACTAAATCATATGATATCACATGGATACACCGAAAAATTATGACTTAATGCACAAATACTATACTAATTATATTTATTTTTAATTTATGATGTCTTTTTGGTATCTTGAATTAAAATAACATAACCAAATGTGTCAAACACATGAAGCCACATATGTTTCCCCATGCTAATAGCATTGTCTATATTACTCATACTCTTGTGGCAAAAGTTAGTGATACAATTAAGAAATTGATGGATACCTCTCTTCACATGGAAGAAGATTTTTGTGGATGGTGAAAAATGATTGTGTGGAACATCACATAGGTAGGTTCACTCAATTTTCAAGGGAGAAGCACATAATGGTAGACTATGGTGTTTATTTGCTAAGGTGGGGTTTGATATTGTCTTGCAAATTATTGAAGGGGAGTTGTGGTTACGATTCTAATGTGGATAGGAAGGTCATTAGCTACCATGCTTGTTCATTGTGAAGAGGTGAAAGGTGTTTATCCTTCACTCCTCTAGTTCTATCAATTCCTCTAGAAGCACTAGTTCTCTTGCATAAAACTTCCCTTGTACACCTTTCTTCATTAGGTCATTGGATATCCCTTAGGATCTCCACTTGCTCTTAGGATTGCTCTTTAATCTATGGTCTTTCTTCAAATTAGTAGTCCATTTCTCAAATTTCACTCAACACTACCTCAATTCAATCTTCCTGAATTTTAGGACACATTGAACGTAAAATTTCAAGTGAAGAAAAATGAAGATCAAAAGAGGTGTTCAAGTGCTTATGTTTTCCTTTATTTGTGTTTGCTAGTTCGATCATTTCATGATTGATTCGTTGGGCAATTGATTAGTTGAGCTTATTTTACATTGAGTTGCTTGATATTTGTTAGGTGCATTGTGTATTATTGAGAGCTTTTTCCTTTTTTATTTTTGTGTGTTTTCATAGTTTGATGATGATTATTTAGATGGACTAATCTAAATGTATGTAAACTAAAATTTATTCTATTTTTAGTATTTATGGAAACAAGATGTGATTTAATTAATCTACCCTTTTTTTTTTGTATTTTTAGACGAATGTACCTAAATGGATTTGTATTTAGAATACAATTTTTATGTTCATTTTATTGTGTTTTCTTGTGAAAGTGAAATTATCTCTAGAATTGTTTTGGTAAGTTATGGTGAAAATGTTGATATCTCTCAAATTTTGAGTTTGTTT
>VDFB02126949.1:0-26084 GCA_007258455.2 Sequoia sempervirens | reverse complement strand
ATCATTGACATCTCAAACTCATTCTGCATCTCATCAAAAAACTTCATGCATAAGCTATCATCTCCTTCAAATATGATATCATCAACAAAAACTTCCACAATCAAATCTTTATCATTATTCTTGAAATACAGATTACTATCAACAATAGCTTTGTTAAATCCAAGCTTCACCAAGTACTTATCCAATCTAGAATACCACGCTCTAGGGGCTTGTTTGAGTCCATACAATTCTTTCTTCAATCGACAAACCATATCTCCCTGATCAGTCAACTAGAATCCATCTAGTTGCTCAACATACACCTCTTCTTCCAAATCACCATTTAGAAAAGTAGACTTGACATCCATTTGATAAAATTTGTAGTCTTTGTAAGCATCATAAGCAAGAAACAATCTTACAACTTCAATTCTAGCAACAAGGGCAAAGGTTTCTTCAAAATCAATACCTTCCATCTGTGAATATCCCTTACATACCAGTCTTTCTTTGTTTCTAACCACTTCACCTTGTTCATTCAATTTGTTTCTAAAGATCCATTTAGTTCCAATTACATTTATATCCTTAGGTTTGGGAACAAGAATCCATGTATCATTCTTTTCATTTTGTTGTAGTTCTTCTTTCATTGCTTCAACCCAATGTTCATTTTTGCATGCTTCATTCACATTGTTAGGATTTGTTTTTTAAATCAAACAATATTCTTCTGCAATATTATCCTAGTCCAGACACTTTTGTTCTTATCACCCATGATCTGATTCTCTGAATGATTTAATCTTACATACCTCAAAGTCTTCTTAGAATGTTCTTCAACTTCAGGCTCTTCTGATCTCTCTTCTGTTCTTCCACTAGTTTCTCCTTCCTCTTGATTTTTTTGATTTACTAGAATGATTTGGACTTGACTTGAAGTTTGACCTTTGTTTGTACTATCATTTTGATCATCAAAATTATTTCCACAGGTTCTGGATAGTGTACCAAAGTCTTCATCAACCTTAACATTTGCACTTTCAACCATTTTCTTCAATCTTTTATTGTAACACCGGTAGGCCTTACTTTTAGTAGCATAACCTAGAAAGATTCCTTCATCACTCCTAGTATCAAACTTTCCTATATCTTCATCTCTTTTGATATAACACTTGCTTCCAAAGATCTTGAAATATCTAATAGTAGGTTTTTGACCAGTCCATAGCTCAAAAGGAGTCTTACTAGTATCACCTTTGATTTGTACCTAGTTAAGTGTGTACACAACAGTACTCATAGCTTCTCTCTAGTAGATATGAGGTACATTTCCTTCCAACATCATGGTTTTAGCAGCATCTAGAACTGTTATGTTCTTCCTTTCCACAACTCCATTTTGTTGAGGGGTCCTTGGTGCAGATAAGTGTCTCTTTATTCCATGCTCATCACAAAAAGAATTAAACTCACTGGAAGTGAATGCACCACCTCTATTTGATCTTAGACACTTAATCTTTAGAATTGTCTCTATCTCAACCATAGTCTTAAAGATCTCAAACTTTTCTAGAGCTTCATATCTCTCCCTTAAGAAAGTAGCCCACATCATCCTTGAATAGTCATCAATAAGCAACATGAAGTATCTGTATCCTTGTAAACTTCTAGTTCTAATAGGACCACACAAATCCGTATGCACAAGATCCAACAATCCATTTGAATTTTGTTGTTTACTCCGAAATGAAATTCTTGTTTGATTTCCTAACTAACATTCTTTGCATATTGCATTAGTAGGTTTCATCAACTTATGAAGATCTCTCACAACCTTAGTGGAACTTATCTTGACAATATTATCAAAGTTAACATGGCACATTCTCTAATGCCACAACCAACTTTCATCAATTTGAGCAATCAAACAACTTTTACTAGCAACACTCAGATGGAAAATATTACCTTTTTTTTTGTACCTGATGCAATCATATTTCTAGAATTTCTCAATATTTTATAGTTACCATCCATGAACTAAAGATTGTATCCCTTATCAACCATCTGTCCAACACTCAAAAGATTATGCTTTAAACCTTGAACATACAAGACATCATCAGTATTATGCTTACCATCAAGAGAAATGCATCCTCTTCCACATATCACACCAGTTGTATTATCACCAAATCTCACAACACCACCATCATACTTTTCCAAACTCACAAACTTACTTTTATCTACTGTCATATGATGAGAACAACCACTATCAATTACCCATTCATCTTTCTCTTCAACTCGAGTAGCTAGGGCTTTCTCCACATTTGTACAACTAGTAGATTCAGTAGACACGAGATTAATTTCCTTGATAGCAATAAACACAAATTCATCTTCACTTGAATTTCCTCTGTTAAATTTATCATCTGTCACACCTTCATCAGTAGCATAGTAACACTTCTTTTCAAATTTAGGCTTGTTAAATCTTGGCTTGAAACTCTCTCAAGACACCTTGATGCAAAATGACCTATCTTATTGCAAGAGAAACATTTAATAGGAAAATTTCCTTTATACTTACCTTGTCCTTTGGCTTCTCTTTTCATAATCAATGCTTCAAGTTCTTCAAGCTCTCTTTCTTCTTCATTGAGCTATATCATTTCATCCTCATACTTGAATCTCTTTCTAGATGAACTTTCACTTGGATCATATCTCCTTTTATCTCTTCCAGAATTAGTGGCCTTGAATGCAGATTCAACCTTAGGAAGTGCATCACCAAATTCACTCAACTCAAAAGTAGTACACTTACCAATCAACATATCTCTGGTAACATTTGTCACAGTTCAAAGCTCTTCAATAACACTAGCCTTGACTTTGTAGGAATTAGGAAAGGATCTAAGCACTTTAACAACAATCTTAGATTCATCTATCTATCCACCAATACATCTGATACCACACACAAGTTCATTCACTCTTTGCATGAAAGTAGTAACATTTTCATCATCACCCATTTTCAACTTTTCATATTTCCCTTTTATACTTTGTAGCTTAGCAATCTTCACATTAGCATCACCTTCATACAAGGTCTCCAACTTTTTCCAGATCTCATAAGCAGTCTTCAGATCCATCACATTTGTCATCTCAGTACTAGTCAAAGCACTCAACAACGCTTCCTTATCCCTAATATTATACTTAGCATCCCTAATCTCAGCAGAATTAGTAGGACCATTATGTGGAATAACATATATATTTTTTGTAATGCTCCAGAAGGGTTCACCAATGCATCTTAGATGGCACTCCATTCGAGTCTTCCACAAGGAATAATTTGTTCCATCAAATCTAGGACTATCCTTCTTATAAGTCACCATCCCGGATCACCTCAAGCTATTAAACGTCTTCCAAGGAACCTGCTCTGATACCAATTGTTGGCAATTCAAGGGTAGACAACTAAGAGGGGGGTGAATCAGTTGTCATCGAATTTCAAAATTATTCAACTTATTAACCTTATTCTCATATATGATCATTAATCATGAAAGCAATATAACTAAACAACACATCAAAATCACACATAATGCCAATATTTTTACGTGGAAACCCTGTTAGGGGAAAAACCACAGTGGAGGTCAGTCCACAAGATTATACCCTGTTAAACGTATAAGGAAATATGAATGGGGAATACACATGCATTCAGGCACACTGCCTAGAGCTCATTGCTCAAATACAAATAGGATTACTTCCCAAAGGAAGACACACTATCTTATAGAAAGGTTTTGATTAAATCCATCAGACTTTGAACTAAGAAAAGTAGCATCTACTAATGCCTGATTACAGTTCCAGTTAAGCTCATGAACACTTCTTCACTCTTCTTCCCACTCTGCTCTACCTTCAAATTATCTATACATTATTCACACACAAGACTCACATACTTCTCACACACACATCTTCAAATGATAAAACAATCGCTCTTATATATCCATAGCAATAAATTACATTGCTATAAGTCAGCTTCAAAAAAATAATAAAATGAATATAAACAGTCGGCCCAAATCAATAAATATTATTCATATGAATCAACCAAGGTCGGCCACAACATAGTGAAGAACAAAAAAAAAATCCTCAAACATGAACCACTTCAATTAATTACTCCTCAAAGATCTACAATACGCTTCAACACCTAGTCGGCCAAGAACATGAAAAACATGAACACTCAAGAGAAAATATGGGATCACGAGCACAACGATCAATGCGGACGTGCAACATAGATAGAGAATGAAATAGGAACATCCAAAAGCATCATGAAATACTAGAGAGGTATCCGCAACAACTGAACTAACTGAAATCACATGATCTTCATTTAGGAACACAAACTGAAGTAGTAGAAAAACTGTCAGAATATAAATCTTCGTTACTTGATCAAATCTTCACGCGGATCTTTGAAAGTTGATGTGGATAAACTAGATATAATAAAAAAGAAATCCTTTAGTCCACAACCTCTGAACAACAACGTACTGAACACACTGACAAACTGAACTTCACTTCACCACTGACAACCTTTAGTACTTATAACAATTTTCTCAATATCCTCGACATATATAACTTGTAATGCAACAATGCTAATAGTGTTGGCATCAATGACAATCACATATCAGCAACACACCACAACATCCAACATGCACACTTTTGATAAAGTTTCTTATGATACCTAAGAGTAAAAAGCTACCAATCTATGATATAGTAGTTCTTATATTGTGTGGGGTCTACAAATGTTACATCACCAATAGGTATAAATGTACCACCAAGGATTTGAGAGAGGCACTATAGGCCATGAATTTTCCATCACTATTATAATTTTTGAGGAAAAAATTGGGATGGGCTAACTAGGGAACAAACATATTTTTATTGCAAAGTGTAAAAATTATCATAAATACTTTTCTCGTGAAGGAAAAAGGAACTATTAGCATGGATGTTGGATATGGTATATACATTTACAGGAAAGGGGATCAAATATTTTTAGATTATACCTTAAAATATGAGTCTATGTAATTATATAATGGTATGCTGCTACAATATTGATGAATGAAGATGATGAAAAGGCATAATATAAGTGTGAGAGTGGAACCAAATGACTATCAAACTCTTAGATGAGGTGGTGCATCTAAAAGTGTAATGTGAATGGTCATAAAGGCTAGACAATAGAAGGTGTAGGAAAATGAAAATGGAATCATAGGAGTGAGGAAAAAGAGTCAAAAATAACATAGGTAGTATGAAAATATAAAAGAAAGAACATGAGAGGAACATTAAGTTCCAACCATTAGAGAAGAATATTTTTAGAGTGCTACACCAAAAATTAACTACATGAGAATAACACTAGTAAGGAATATTGAGGGTTGGTTAAAATCACCTAAGGAAGAAGTAATTGTGGAGGATACAAAACCTAAATAAGTTATGGATAAATGTCTAATATACGTATCAATACAAGTTGGGATGATAGAATTTTAGATGTAAGGACCCAAAATAGATTTGTGACATAATGGAAGATGTAGGGGTTTTTTTGGACATATGGGCCCAAAATAGACATAGAAGATGAAATATTCTTAGATAGGGAGTGAGAAGGTTTAAGAGTGGAGGAAAATTTTGGAGTATAAAATTTTGATGCCAATTTGGATTTTTATTTTGGATGAATCGGTTCTTTTTTCTTTGGGATCCACATATTTTTTGTTTTTGCATTTTTCTTGGTGGATCTTTGTGTCCATTTTGATTTTATTTTATTTCGGGTTAAATTTTTCTTAGTTAGCATGTCACTTTGATGGAACATGGTGACCCCTATATTTTTATCAATTCTTTTTTTAATGTATTTTTTATTTGGCATCCAAATTACTTCATAAGGAAATGACATGGGTGCATGAGGGTGGATAATTTGGATGGTGTTGGAGAAGCCATGGTATAAAAGAAACATAACAACCTTCCATTAGTGAAATAAAATAATGCACTATAGGATATCTATCATATATAATGAGAGTGTGTAAATGTATAATGAGATACTTGTATATATGGGAAAGTAGAGGAGGTAGGAGGGTAGGACTAAACAACTAGCTAACCCTCCAAATGTGTAATACATGTAAGCTCATATGATGATTGTTTGATCATGTATAAATTGTGCTTGAAAAATGTGTCTCAAAAGGTGAGTAAATGTGTCTCAACCACATTAAGTGATACAAAAAGCTAAACATTATCTAAGTGGAGAGTTAATTAGTGTGAATATGTCAACCTCGAAATGGTTATATGCTAACTAGTTGTGAAATGACCTTATTTAAACTAACACCCCCTCTTAACTATTACCTAGAGGGAGAAAAAATAATGATGGGTCCTAGATACTATAACAGGTTATGTACCCATGTAAAAATTTATCACAAAGTAAAGGATAAAAAATCATAGGTTAAAACCCCTCTCTAAAAGAGACATGATGCAATAAAAGTATACAAGTGAAGAAGATAGAAGATAGAAGGACTCATGATGACTGCCCAAGGAAGTCCTACTTCTAACATAGCATAAAATAAATGTTCCCCTATATGAGAGAAAGGAGATAAGGTCTATGTGACCCCCTAGAAAAGTGGGAAGGAAATAAATCCATGTGAGGAAACACTCCCTCCCAAAATTGAGATGAGAAGATAAACCATGAAACCTCCCCTAAAAATTACTCTTATAATGCTATCATATTCTTGAAACTAGACAATAAATATGATCCATGATCAACATTTCTCCCCTTGAGAAGAAATAAAACCACATAAGCATCCAAGTGATGTTCCCATTCTAGATAGGAATATGTAGGTTGAAAGATGAATATCTCTACATTTTGCACATGATCCTAGAAAGAATGTGATTATTACCATGCTGATATCTTTGAATGGTGCTCAAATATCTCTAAGCTAATACTAAATAGTGATAAATGTTGATAATATGAATGAATTAGTAAATAGGATTCAAGTACAAGAACCATGGATGTATGACAACTATTTGACTGATGATAACATAATACTACTATAGAGGACTTCAAAATGTATGATGACAAAGATGGATATGTGAATTCATGTGTATCTATAGAACCTATCATTATATAAGTTGATGTAGGTAAGGAAAGAGAAATATTGAAAAATTTATATGAAGTGACAATAGTGTTGATGTAGCTATCAAATATAAGACAAATATCCTCAATTATGCCTTCCAAATCTACAAAGAAAGAACCTAAAAATAAGAATGATATATTTGCTAGATATGGGTCCTAATATGGTGAATTTGGAAAATTTATGTCAATTTCCTAGTGCATAGAATCACTAGAAGTCATGGATGAGTCAACACTGTATTTGGATGTAACATTAAGTGATGGATGAGAATTGATATCAAACATGAGTTTGCGATCATGATGTAAGACATGTAACATAATTCATCCCCATTATTATTGATCCCACAATATGTACATTTGATTTTATAGCTTTTAGATATGATCTAATTATGATAAAATACCAATGTAGAAATTCAAGTTTTTCCCCTCAAAATGATGTGTAAGAGAAACTATAATATCCTTAATATTGGATTCCTAAATTGACCATTTATAATGCATGATTTATTTTTTATTTTTCTGATAAAACTAGCTATCCAAACCTTAAAATTACATTTTTATATGGATTCCTTGTGAAATTTTGATAGGTATCCAAAAAATTACAATTTTTTTATAACTAAGGGGTGATCCCACAATACTGGTTTACACTTTCTCAGAGATCCTGATTTTTGTTGAAATCACATATTTTTAGAAAATATAATGATTTAAGCCTTGAAAAGTTCCATTTAAAGGATTCAAATTGAAGAGGGTTTGATCAAACCACCTTAGATCAAACCCCGTTGGATAGAACCTTTCTAGTTTTAAACCATATAGCTATAACGAAGTCTCCTTTACACCCATCAAAATGCTGATAAAAAATCACTTTTGATTTATCTTTTGGGGGATCAAATGAATTCATTTAAAATTTATTTTTTTGTGAGTATGTAGTCCTTATTATAAGCTTCCCAAAAAGTATAATTTTAAATAAATTTAATTTGATTATTATATTTATTTTTTATTTCTTGTGAATGTAGGTTTTTCACTGAAAATCAAACTCTTTGTTTTGCACGTGTTGAAAAATAATATATTATAATTTTTTTTTGAAAAATATCAGTGCACTAGATATTGAATTCCTTGATCCAACAAAAAAATTTTGAATTTTGATACATACAAAAAAAGTTATGTTGTATACGGTCCACCTATGTTTGAATTGTAATTGGTTTGATTTCGAAACTTGATTAAAGAAAAAATATTCAATAAAACACTATGAAACCAAATGAAAGCACTAGATATCATATTTACAAATCTAAATTCGAAAAAAATAGAATTTTATTCTTCATGAAAAAAACTTATGTTGTATACGGTGAGCATCACTCCTTAAAAATGGTGTTTACTGAAAAAAACTAGTTTTCGAAGGAGATGGAAAAAGAGTGTAATCTGATTCCAAAATTTTTGAAAAAAATATATTTAGAATCTACAGACAAAATTTCACAAATCACTAGTTTGTATCATCTTCAAATTTCTCACGGTTTAGCCACTATAGGTGTCCGAAAGTAAGATTTAGTTAGAAAAAATCAGTTCAGTGGCCAATTTGGCCAAAAATTGTAAACCAGTATTGTGGAATCACCCTAGGGTGAATTTTATGCCTTGTTAAAATTTTCATACAAATAGTGATTTTAGAGGCCAAAAAATTAGTCAAAATGGCATAGTTTTGCAAAAGTAGTGAAACCACTATGTTTGTCATAGAACCATATTTTTGTTGACTATTTGAACTCAAAAAACTAACTCCGTATTTAAAGTTATGAGAAAATGGAAAAATACCCCCTTTAATAGAACTATATGGTTAGTTGGTGGTTAGATGACCACTAGTAGTTGTAATGAAATTAACAATAGTGATAATTAGCACAAATGAGATTTGACTATATTGTACCTAGATAAGTGTTGGAAATGACCATTAGGTTTGACCTTGTTTATGCACTCCTATGGAGAAGACCAAGTTGCATGTGCAACAAATATCATAGGAGGAGTTTTAATTGGAAGGAAACCCTAGTATTGAGCTTGGTATGGTGCCCTGCTTTGTGCCTTCTTGTATGGTGTTAATGATGTGCAATGGTTGACTTTATTGTTTATTTTTTTGCAATAATTTATGGATAGATGAATAGAGAACCCAAAAACCCAATGTCAAAATGACCAAACAAGTTTTAAATTATAGGGACTAAGTAGCTATAATATAGTTCAAGGCAATTGAGAAGTAAATGGCACAAGCTATATTGTGAGTTTTTTTTTATAATAATGGTGGCATATGAGTAGCATAGTGTATGAGATAAACACGAGGTTGAGAGATTCCCTATGGATGTGCTAGATACATTTCTCAATTGCAACATCACATATGTAGATTACAATCATAGTTGTTTAAAGAAAAATCCTTGTTCTTTTGAATTCATCTACAACATGTCAATTATTTATCCCTTGTTGTTGGGAATGCAGGGCCTGATCAAGGTGAAGGGAATTAAAAGTAGGAAAAGCCTAACAATTTCCAAATCTATGGGCCTAATAGTTTCCAAATCTAGGGGTCTAACATTTTCCAAAATGGTGGAGATGTGGACTATGTTGAGGACGAGAAAGGGAGAGTAGTTACTAGATCTAAAAATAGAGCTAAAATTAGAAAGACATTTTTATTTGATGTAAACCAAAAAAATTATTCCCTTATGTGGCCTTGATTAGGCTATGTCTACAAAAAACTTGCATAGGAGTCCTAAATTGGTGTGGGAGGCTTACTGTGGGCTAAGGTAAGATCTAGTATTAGGCACAATGGTGTGGGGATTTTTATGAAGGAGAGATGAAATATTGATAGTATGAGATGTTAGAAATAAATCTTATAAAGAAAAATAAATGTTGAAGAATGGATATTTTTGAAACCAATGCCAATTAGAGTGAAAAACAAGTGGGAAAATCATCTAATAACTTGGAAAAAATGGTGACCACTAGGAGAGATGGGTAGGGGGCTATTTAACCCTCTATTTTTTATTTTATTTTACAAATTTTCCATATAGTATGGATTTGTATAGTTTGCTTATGGATTTATACATCTTTTGTACCATATAGCAAGGTAGAGGGGGTTAAAAAAAATCAAAAATTCAAAAATACCAAATTTGACAAAATAAAATGTATTTCTTCATTTTTTAGGTATTTTGGACTCAATACAAATATATTTTTGTCTCTACAATGCTCTAATGATAGGTTTAAGTGCTAGAATCGCCTTGATTTAGGAAGGGACATGCAATCATGAATCTAATACTATGTTGGAGAAGCCAAGATATAAATGCAACCTAATAGCCTTCCACTAGTGAAACAAAATAATGTGTACAATAGGATATCTATCATATGAAATGAGAGTGTGTAAATATAAAATGAGATCCTTGAATATATAGGGAAGGTAAAGGAGGTAGGAAGGTAGGACTAAATGAGTGATTACCCCCCAAATGTGCAACACATGTAAGCTCATAGGACAAGTGATTGAGAATGTGTGAATGGATAGGTATCTCAAAAGGTGAGTACATGTGTCTCAACCACATGAAGTGATAAAAAAGATAAAAAGTGCCTAACTGAAGAGTTAACTAGTGTGAACAGGTCATAGAAAGGATGATATGCTAACTAAATGTGAAATTAACCTATTGCCACTAAGAGATGGTGCATGGAAGGAGTGATGGAGGGAACATGTTGGAATAAGTTAAAGGTTAAGTGCTTTTGTTGATTATGATTTAGGATTATAAAGGGTGGCTTCATAGGATTTTAGATGATGAATTTTTATACCCAAAATGAATGAGGAAGATTGATGAATTGATTTTTGGGAATAGGGAAGATGGGGAATAAGGATTACTGGGAGTGTTCCTAGGATTAGTAGATGGATTACCAATGTCTTGAGCATGAGTGTTGTAGCCAAGAACATGAAATTCTATATTTTCTTTGAGATGAATGATTTATGGGATGTATTTATCATGAATTCCTAACCATTTTCCTTAATAATAATTATTCTAACAAATTTTAATAACAACAAGATAATTATTATAGTTGAAACAAGACACAAGTCCATTTTGAGTGGGATTGGAAGTGGAAATAATGGTAGGTTCTTTGAAACCATATAAAATGAAGACATAAGATCCAAGAGGATATGTTTGTGGTTCATGGATATATTAGATAAGGGTGGTGGAAGCTTAAGAGGGATTATAAGGGACTTTTTATCTTGATATGGAAGGGGACCATGGGAGGGAGAGGAAGGGATATTTTGATTTTCATATGCAAGGGGATCATGAGAGGGAGTGGAAGGGATTTTTTAATCTTGATTTAGAGGGGGATTTACTTAGACATACTTTGAACAAGGAATTGGAAAAGTTGGATTAGTTTGGAGGAGATGAGGGAATAATAATTTTTGGTGTTGTTAGTAAGAAGTGTATGGATGGAGTCTTCAAGTTGTACACATGGATAGAAGAAGGATTTATGACACTTATGTTCATGGAGGATTTTATTGATTTGAGGAATGCGGTATATTTGTGGAATTGTAGGACTATTATAGACTTTGGATTAGTGATATGATGCTATTCCATAATTGTGTTTGAGCATGGGGGATTAATATCATATGCTAATAGTCCTTGGAGGAAATCATCAAATAATTTGGATGAGGTAGAGTGAAAAACTTTAGGAGATGGATGGTTGGATTACAATGACTTGGGGATGAAATATTGTAATAGGAAGTGGATGGAATAAGATTGGGTTGAAATTTTTTGGATTGCAAGGGTTTGGGAGATGAAAGATTGGGATGGGAAGTGGAAAAAATATGATTAGGTTTTAGATTTGTATGAGGATAGGAAGCAGAGATGTGTATTTAGGATATGGATGGAGGATAGGAGAGGCTTTGAATGAAAGATTGGTTTCCCTTGTCAATGGTAGGGGGAGGATGACCAGTAGAGGATTGAGTGAGTTAAGAGAAATGGGAAGCTTGATTCAAATGCTTAGAAGCTACCTAACCATGAAATCCTTGTATTGCATTAAGAGGTGGTCAAATATTACTTTTTCAAGGTGACGACTAATGGATATATATTTAGAAGAGGTAGGGTAGCTTGTGCTAGGTGGATATTAGTTTTTTTGGATGATATATGGGTGATGGGAAATGTATTTAAAGGATGGGTAGTGTTCATTCCATTCTAGAGGACTCCTATTGTAATCATAAGGATCATATTTGGGTTGGTCAACAAGGCTATTCTCATCATCAACAAAGATGTGAGTGGAATAGAAATACAATGGAGACATGTTGTTGGATTGGATTGGGATGAAAGAGAGTGGATGATATTTGAACAGATTAGAAGAAGTTGATATCAAAAGATTTTGGGATTGATTAAGCTCATATTTGGGATTGGAAGGATGGGATTAGATGAAGGACTAAGGTTGGAGAATGAAGATATAATTTGGAGGAAGTATTTCATAGGAACCAAACTATGAAGACAATGAGATGTGAAAGCATCAAATTATACATGTGTTAATTGACAAAGTGAAGGTTCTAAATGGTGAGAAGGTGACTGGAGATGAGAGAAACTTATTTTTGGATTAGAGGAGGAAGTTTCATGTAGGAATCAAATCATAAAGGTATTACAATGTGAAGGAATTGAACAACAAAATAAGCGTTCAACCATGAAGGCCCTAAAGTATAAAGCACTAGTGTTGCACTATAGAGGTGACTTAAAATGGGAAAATTTATCTTGGATGATAAGGGTGATTTAGAGTTTGGATTGAATGATAAAATGTTATATTTTTAATGAAAAAATGGGGTTGGATTTAGGATGAAGGATGAAGAAGGTTTGAATGGTTTGGATGGGTGGAAGTAAGATCTTGGTTTTATTTTAAATGGATATTTGAAAAATATGCTAGGGAAATAAATTGGATTAAGGTTAGTGCTAAATTTTAGACAAGAAAATAAACCAAGCACAAGAACAACCTATCTTTAGTAAAGTGGGTGTGTCAAATTTTGTGGGCCCAAAAATATACTATTTATCAAGTGATGGATAGTTAGGGAATGCAAGGTCATGTACCACATATGCACTCCTTACCTTGGAGGCCAAAGTCTTTCCCAAAGTAATCTCTATCTCCCCAACTTAAAAGTATGGTGTGGGTAACTTATTGAGTATAATTAATATCTAATGCACCATAAAAATAGATGGTGGAAAAATACTACACTAGGATGAACAAGGTTGCTAGGGGAATCCTTAGTATACTGCAAAGGTACATGAGACCCAATCTATAAAATGAAAGGGATAAATATCAAAAAATTAGGAGAAGAGAGTAACCCACCTTTATCCTTCACTTCCCCAAGGTTTAAAATTCTTGTGGGATTAGCCCAAATGACAAATAATGCTTCCAAGTGGTGTGTCTTTCATTTCAACCAACTTTTTAGACATTTTTTAGACACTACAATTTAGATCATCCCCTAGGGTGATCAAATCACTATCTAGACCCCATAAAAAGGAGTTATCCAAATTATTTTAGTCACCAAAGATCACATAAAGTGTAAGGGGAGAGCATGCACACATTGGGTTCCTTGGGATGAAAAAGAAAATAAAAGAGAGCAAGTGATGTTTTTGATCCTCAAGACTGCATAAAGGAACAAAAGGAGAACATACACATCACCCGCTCTAAGACATGACCAAATTTTTTCATTAATCTTAAAAACTAGAGTGTAAATAAGAATATTGGAAAAGTTTAAATCCTTGGAAAAATGAACCTACAAACATAAAATGTTAGAAGCTTCAAGATAATGTCTTTGGACAATGATTGGAGTGGTAAAAATAGGGGATTCAATAATAAATAATCAAATAAAATAATTAAAACCATAAAATATTAACAAATTTCGATAGGGTAGAGGTAATGAAAGGAAAATCACTAAAAATGAGAAGCTATCAATTTGTGAGTTTGGAGTTTTGGTTGTCCAACCTATTGTTAGTTAATTCTAAGGGGTTATGCATCCCTATGATAAAAAACTAAGATGTTAGAACACTAAACGAGGGATATAAAAATTTCTTGTAAAATTTAGGCTCTATAAAACATAGGTGGGTGCACCTAATATCAACATTAAATATTTTTAGAATAATGGGTTTATCATAGTGAATAAATAGATAAATAGTTCATGCAAATACAACAAGGGTTTGAAAATAATGTTGCAATATTAATTTTCTTGTACCTTTAATTGGTGAGCATGAATGTATCAAATAGTATAAATTAGTGTACAACACTAAAGTGTGATTTTTTATTTTTATATTTGTGTGTTTGGAAAGCAATACTAGAGAAGATCAATGCCTACTCCTTGGGATAACAGAGTCTATAGCATGTTCTAATATGATACTATACTCACATTCAATCTCTCAGGTATGGTAATATATTACTACCTTACAATAATATAAATCCTCATTATTGACTGACTTAATGAGATTCTACTTACTAATCCTTCACAAACACCACACATGTCAATTTATTTCTAAAAATATTGACCACTCTCATTGAATATGAACTAATAAACCCTCAAATCCTACAAAAAATGTGTATGGAAGTTTTTTACTCTCCTTGAGAATCTACTTCTTTCGAAGAACATGTAGTATCATTTAGGAGATAATAAAATTCATATGCATGTATTTTATATCATTATCCTAGAGAAAATTAGATACAACATGCACACTGGAATAAATTTGAAGACTTTATTATCTTTTAGGAACTAGATTACAATATTCAATGGAGTTTAAATCTTTATAATTTTCTTTATCCAATAAATCCAAAATCTTACAAATAAAAATGATTTTATATATAATTATCCTAAGTTTGGTGCTCAAATTTGAGAACAATTACAAATAAAAAATTAAAAAATATGTTGATTTTTCCTTTATAGTATGTCTAGTTAATATTCTCCTTTCCAAAATGATTTTAGAATCTTCAAATATAGCTACCATTTTGAATATAAAACTCTAGCATCTAGTTTTTTCTTCATCTTTACTTTTGAAAAATATGCACAACTTTAAGAAGCCATAACTTTTTATTCAAGTACCCGATTGATCTCCCATTTTATTAAACTAAAGATCTTAGAGTACTAAATACACTCTTAAATATTAATATGAAATTTTCAATAAATTTCAAGGTAAAAAACCTTCATTTAAACCTTAAGAATCTAATTTAAATACTTTTCCAATATTTAAAGATTTTTAAACTTTGATATCTCACTATATGTAAATGATTGTGGCTATATTTTTACCACGTGATGAATTTGTAATTATAGAGCTTTGGGTAAGTTTTTAACTCCATACGTGTTCATCTAATATCAATTTCTAAAAATAGAAGGCGTTCATGTTGAGACAAATAAAATTTGACCTTACTAGATTATTTTGGGGGAGCTTTTATGCAAATGTAACACTTTATAGGCTCAAGAATATTGATATTAGTCAATTTTGATACAAATAGATTTTCACTATTGACACCAGATTGGGTTGAAAATTTAACCATGGCATAAAATAGAAAATTGGACTTAGGTTCCAATAGGGAGACTATGTAGGCATTGAATTGTGAAAGCATCAAATTGTGTAGACACTAAACTACATAGGCACCAAGTTATAGAGGTGTCTTGAACTACATAGATGTTGAACTACACATGCATCATAGAGTATTACATAGGCACTAGTCTAGCAAATATAAGATGAAGTAAGTAGATTTGGATGAAAAAATGAGAAAAACCTACAAAACAAAAGGTTAGGTGGGTTTGGGAAATAGATTATTAGAATGATGATAAATTAGGAAAGCTTGAAAATAGAGATGAATAAGAAAAATTCATGAGAAAAGAGAGATGAGTTGTAAACGATGGAGGCACCAATTTATAGAGTGCTAGCAATGAACTACAAAGGTGAATGGAAGGATGAGAAGGTTGTGAACTACACAAGAATTAAAAGATATAGTATTAGCATCTAAAAAAATATGCTAAAAATGAAGAAAAACATGCAAGAAAGAGTCATTAAAATTTTAAGAAATGATTAGGGATAAAGAAAAATAGATGATAAAATTTTAAAAACTTGCATAGAAGATAGAAAATAGTTATAAATTGTTATAAGAAGAAAAAAAAAGAATGTAGTCATGCCTAAGTAGAGGGTAGAGGTGACATGCGAGATTGCAAAGGTGCCAAATAGTAAAGGTACTACAATATGTAGGTGCTAAATCCCAAAGACACCAAATTCTATAGGCATTGAATTGTGTGGTTCTTGACAAAAGCATTGAACCAAAATTTGCACATGAAAAAAATTCAAAAAACTTATGAAAAGGAGTTAGACGATCAGGTGTGCCAAAATGTGATAGTTGAAAAAAGAAGGAAAAAAGATTAAAATAAGTACCTTTCCTTACAAATCCACATGGATTGAGTAGAAGATGAAGTGCCCTCTTTTGCTTGATCACTCTCTCAACCCTCCTAACTTTCTCCTTGGATGAAGTTGATGATTGATGTGTGAAATATGGAGGAATGTATGTTATTTATCAAAATGGCAGCATGGATTTAGGATAAAATGTGATGATACAATTATCTTGGAGTGAATTTGATGAATATTTGTGAGGGATTAGTCAAGGGATGTGATTCCATTTGAGGATCAGTGGTGGAATATTCATGAGAGGTTAAGGTTGAGGGGGATACAAAGTGGAATAACTAGGTTGATAGATTTGGGAGAGCAGAGGATTGAGGAAAAGATCAAGGCATAGGATTTAGTTGACCAAATCTAACCATGGATGATGAGTCCTCTCACATGTGTGAGAAAGACAGATGGAAAATAGAGCCATGAGACATGTGTCCTCTCACACATGTGTGAGGAGATAGAGGGAAGAGCGGATAAGGAAAGTGTCTCACACATGTGTGAGCACACCTATGAAAGAGGAAAGATAATGTTTCCTCTCACACATGTGTGAGGACACATTAGAAAAATAAAAGGTGACACTTGTCTCCTCAAGGACACATGGGGAAGAGTGGATGGAGGCATGACTTCTCACACATGTAGGAGAGTCAAATGAGCTAAATTGTTCAAATGGAGGATCAAGAGCTCATTGTAGCATTTTAGGATAAGTGGGATTAGGATGTGATGAAATAAATTAATGATTATCTGGCATGTGCAAGAGATAAACTAGTTAATTATTGGTTTTGATTAACTAGTGGGATTTCAAGTGGGAAAAGATAAACAAATAATTTATTTATTTAACTTATGAAGGCTTAAGGATAAAGGCTATAATTAATTAATTAAATATAAATAAATAAAATTTATTTGATTAATGGCTAGGATAGATTAAAGTTTAATGTAGTCAATTGTAAACAATTTTCAAGCATCTATAGTTTAAAACAAAGGCCTTTGATTTTTGTAATAAACCTATTTTGATTAGAAATATAAATATGTATTTAATAAATAAATAAATATATCATAGTCAAAGAGGTTGAGATCAATTGGTTACAATGTTGGGTTATCATTTTGGAGACCCAAGTTCAAATCCCAAAAGTGATTTGTAATGTGATAATATACGTGGTGACTCTTGGACTTCCATTACTAATAAATAAAGTTAATATCTAAGTTGTAATCTAATGTTATTATCTAAATGGATCTTGGACTTCTCGTTTTGATATCTAAGTTTTAAATCTAATGTTGATATATCAAATTATCCCTTAGAATTCATATGTGGATATCACAAGCTAAAAGTTAAAGTTGACACCTACATTAAATTAGTTGCTAAATTTTATGTTGGAGGAGAGGAGTTATCCCCTTGTGGCAAAATTCTAAGGCATGTTGTCTTTGTTAGATCATTAAAAACATATTTTGAATTAGTAGCTTATGTCTAGTTTTTCTTTTATCCCAAGACAAGGCATACTATTTTACATAAATTGTTAAAATAATATATGCCACACAAGTAGCGCATGGCTTTATGTATCCACCCATATAAATCCACTAGTTGTATCTAGGGCCTTCTCTTTTATATCTCAAATTGAGTTTTTTGAAAAAAATAATAACCACTAGAGGAAAAATGCTACCTACAAATAATTAGAGCATATATCCATTATTAAGTCATTTAGAATCCACAACCTACACATAAAGGCACACATTTAAAATTTTATCTTGAGAAAGATGTATATTACAATCTATTTAAGATGTAAAAAGGCGATATAGATATGAGAAATAGTATCCATTAATATTTAAATTATTTGGACATTAAACATTATTTATATATAGATATTTTACTACAAAAAAAAATCGAATTAGTAGCTTATGTCTAGTTTTCCTTTTACCACAAGGCAAGGCATACTATTTTACATAAATTGTTAAAATAATATATGTCCCACAAGTAGCACATGACTTTATGCATCCACCCAGTATATCCACTAATTGTATCTAGGGCCTTCTCTTTTATATCTCAAATTGAGGTTTTTGAATAAATTAATAATCAATAGAGGATAATTGCTACCTAAATAATGACCATTATTAATTCATTTAGAAGCCATAGCCTACACATAAAAGACACACATTTAAAAATTTATCTTGAGAAAGATGTATATTACAATCTATTTAAGATGTAAAAAGGCAAAATAGATATGAGAAATAGTATCCATTAATATTCAAATTATTTGGACATTAAGCATTATTTATATATAAATATTTTACTATTTTTTTTTTGAATTAGTAGCTTATGTCTAGTTTTCCTTTTATTCCAAGATAAGATATACTATTTTACATAAATTGTTAAAATAACATATGTTCCACAAGTAGCACATGACTTTATGCATCCACCCATATAAATCCACTAGTTGTATCTAGAGCCTTCTATTTTATATCTCAAATTGAAATTTTTGAAAAAAATAATAACTAGTGGAGGACAATTGCTACCTAAAAATAACTAGAGTATATGCCCATTATTAAGTCATTTAGAAGCCATAGCCTACACATAAAAAGACACACATTAAAAAAATTATCTTGAGAAAGATATATATTACAATCTATTTAAGATGTAAAAAAGCGATATAAAAATGAGAAATAATATCCATTAATATTTAAATTATTTTGGCATTAAGCACTATTTATATATAGATATTTTACTACAAACCTTTTCTACCTTATGATGTACATGTTTGCTCAATCATAGTGTGAAAGGTGAAGTGGCATTTAGGTAAATCATATACAAGGACTTTGTCCTAAAGATGATCAATGTTCTCTACATGTAATGGAAGATAATGCATGAATCCTTCAAACAACTTAGTTCTTATTTATAGAGCTTTGTCTTGAAGAGTTCAAATTCATTGTCACACAACAATATATTTGTTTGAGAAATCAAATTTCTCTTTGGAACTATCTAAATATATAAGCAAAGTTGCTTAAACATTTTGCAAGAATATGTATATTTGTGAAAAATAGTCAATCTCACTCACATATAAATAGAGAATAAAACCCATTTTAATTGTTGAGGACAAGCATTCCTAAGATTAAGCCTCTAGATAATATTGGGTGATAGTGTCAAGGATTGAATAACTAAATATAAGTAGTAGAGGGAGTGTATCTCAAAAGGTGTTCGAGAAAAAAAGCTATGAAATTCATAGTGATTGTATATCTCAAAAGATGGATCAAAGTTTAAATAGAATCAATAATAAACTTATAATTGGATACATTAAATTTTTAGGGTTACTATCTCTTCATGTAAAGCCAACAATTTACCATGCAACCCATTAACTATTATGACAACACAACACCAAAAAATGTACATCTCAAAAGATGGTTCAAAATTTAAATAGAATCAATAATAAACTTATAATTAGATACAACAAATCTTTAGGGTTACACCCTTCACATAAAGCCACCAATCTACCATGCAACCCATTAACTATTACAACAACACAACACCAAACAATATATATACACTATCTAACTCTATTTGGTTGTTTTTTATTAGATAAACATGGATTTTGAAAGGGCACTGAACCCTTTTACATCATGAAAGATTCAACAATAAGGCTAGCAGGACCAGTAACAACCATTATATGAGACATCCCAAAAGGCATAGCCAAAAAGACAACCAAAAAAATAGAGCGAAACATATCAAGGGATACCACCCCACAAAACTAAGTCAAGGTGGTTTAAAGAATTGTTCCAAATATTTTTATTGAATCATAATACATGGATTCCTCTCAACCAATTATATTTTCATCTTTTTGTTACAAGGGGAGGAAACAAGACCACCATTAGAATTAGCCACACCTAAAGAATCAACAAAGGGGTCCAACTTAGAGGGATAATCAACAAAATCATTTTGAATCTCTTGACATATAGTGGAGTCTTCCACAACATTTGTCACCTTTTCCTTTTTCTTCCAAACAGTGTGTTGTTTCTTTTTCTTCAAGCAAGTAAAAGTGACATGACCCACTTTACCACAAGAAAGACAAATAATCAGAGTCTTCATAATCAACCTATTGCACCCACTTACCAAATTTAGAAGATAAAGTAATCTTATTGGGAAGAATATGTAGGTATTCTCCACTAACACACAAAATCTAGTAGCCAAGAGACGCTTCATTGATTTGGTGACCTTATCTGTGGTACAATATTGACCAAATGAATTAGCAATACACATGAAAATTTGTTCATTCCAAAACTCCAAAGGCAGCCTTTGAAAACAAAACCAAATAGGAAACTTAAAATTGTCTGTCATTGGGTTGAAACCAGAGAACCACATTTGGAGACAAAGGCCATTTGAACCAAGAAACTAGGGGCCCTCACGAAGGACCCTAGAACAATCTTCAACGCAGGGACAAGAAAACAAAAAGAAACTATTACACAATGCAGTAACCTAAACTCTTATCTTCCAAACCCAAAGATCCCATATTCTAACAACATGGATATTAGGATGATTACTACAGAATCTCCAAATCAACGCTTGGTCTTAAGCCAATCTAAAGACTCATCTATAACTTTACAGTCAATCTCTAATTGTTGATTAGACAAGTCAGATACCTCCTTAGCATAAAAATCCTCCAAAGCGGGGGCAATAATAGTTGAAGAAGCAGAAGCAGTCTTGCACAAATTCTCAGCCGCACTAGCCAGCCCATCAGTGGGAGGCTTATAAATCGAAGGGGTCAAGGGGGAACTGGCATGAGCTTTAGAAAGAGGAGGAGAAATAACATCCCCCTCTTCAACTGCAGGGAGAATAAATCCCTTTTTAAGACCCATCGTAGGTTTGGGAGTAGGAATAGCCACCATATGAGAAGGGGTTGAAGCCCCAAGAGAAACAACCTCACTAGCAGGAGAAGCAACCGCCTACCCCTAAGATTTAGAACCAAAACAAACCAAGCCTTCATTCTTTTGCAAGCTACAAGCAACCTCCCCACCAACAAGAGTGGGATCCTTCACTCCATAAGTTCTCTATAACAAACAATCCTAAAGAATAGGAGCATCTTGAGTAAGGAAACCCTTACGTATCCCATAAAAAGGAGAATGAGACTCCTTCGCATTGTTCCCTACTTCCTCACACCCCCACGACTTCCTATGAGCTTCTAAGAGGATATCAAGTAGGAACTCCTCTTCCTCATCAGGAAGATCATACTCAGACATAGTATCCAAGCCAGATCTGTCACAGGAAAAAGGGGCAAAAAATTATTCAAGGGTGTGCAAATCCTCATCTAAAATATTAGCATTTTCCATCTCCCAACCCTCATGAGCTTGGAAACCCACCTCTTCAACTTCCATGCCAGATCCATCAAAGCTTGTAGCCAAACCCTCATCACCAAAAATAGAGTCTCCTTTGCTGCCAACAAACCCATTGGAGGAGCCAACCAAGGTTTGGGAGAGCACATCTCCTCCCACAAAGACCTTTGCTCCATCACCAACGTCGACCTCTTCAACCTCCACGACTCCATCAGCATCTCCATCCTCTTCTTCATCTTCAACACACACCACAACAGTGTTTCATCGCCTCTTCAGACCAGACTTCCTCGCTGCACCATTTCCCTTACTCTTCCTTGTTGCGCTTGCTCCATTCCTTGCTACTCCATTATTTGTTGCACTTGCCTTGTTCCTCATTGCTCCCGTTGCTTCATTCATTTCGCTTCAAATCTATGAAGTAGTTGCTCACAATTCAACTTTGAATTTTTATCTAGGAATTCATCATGAGCAACAACACCAATCAACCTTTGATTTGTTTGAAGTGATCTCACTATACTTGCTAAATGGCTCAGGTGAAGAAATTTTGTTGGTTCATTGGGCATATATGAACTTGATTCATGTAAGTTGTGTCCTATAAAGAAGCATACTCTATTTGGTTGTTAAATAAACAATAAAATATAATAAATTTTGTCATAAGAAAATTAAATTCTCAACACCAAATTTCTAAAATATTACACATTTTTCGAATGTATAATTGTCTATTGACCCAATGAAAACAAATAAACTTAATACCATCAAATTTATTCAAAAAATATATTACCAAAAATTCTGATTACAATAATTTTCTTTTATGTAAAATAAAACATATCAAAGTGCACAATTGTTTTAATAAAAAAATAAACATACAACATATAATATATTATTGGAGTGGGGGGCCTATCTCAATTGGCTTAAGCATCCAGGCAAGAGGTCATGAGGTTTAATCTCCCTTATCTTTATAATACCGGAGGACTTGTCATGCCAGCTCACCAATCACGTGGCGGGCTACCTCGTACCATATAATATATTATTGTTAACAATTAAAATTTCAAAAGTTAGCAAAAAGGTAGTTATATAAGTACCCAATTGTTCAACAAATTATTGTACGGATCCGTACAAATTGTAGTTGAACATTTATGGAGCCATTCAGCCTCATCCATTGACTTGTTATGGAACCCTTGGACATATTCATATTCTACTTATTCCTCAGCTCACATTAACCAATCATGTGGGGTTCATACAGCATATAGAAAGTTGTCAGATTTTTTGTATTGTATGGTTGTGCTTAATTGATCATCAATGTAAATAAAATATGTTTTGTGGCGAGAAACATAACCAATAATGGACTGCATACTTGGACGAAGTTGCAGAGCATTTCCAAATATGTATGTAGATTTATAAATTCTATGTATTTACATCAGTTTAGTATTCTGTTGTTTGCAATATCTGCAGTGGGTAGTATGTAATTTGTTTTAGAAAATTAAGGATTCACTGGGTGAATGAAGATTTGTTCTGAACAGAAGCCTAGGTTATGGTTGAAGGGTGAAATGCCAGTATACAGGCTCTGTGATTTATTTCAGTTATTACTTTCACAAATCTGTACAGTCTCCTACTTGCATTTTATACCCAGTAACAAGGTTATACACAATTTAAAAGATAAAGCCGATTTGGTTGTGTGGGTATTAGATTTTAAGCTCTGTTTAATAATCAAGTGGTTCAAACTTTTGAGATTTGTATTTGTTTACTTAGAAATTAAAAAGATGAGATTTCTACAGTCCATAACGATGGGTAAAGGTGTTTTTGGATTTGACTGTATCGAGTTTCTCATCAGAAATACCTTATCAACACAATCAAATCCAGAAACACCAAAAACACTATTTAAATAATGTTCCAATCATCTAGTCAATGATCTAATAAGTAATTTTTTGAATACATAAAATTATATTAAACCCTGCCCATATATACTTGAACTATCTATCTCTGGCTGTGATATATTTTTTTTGGTTCCATCCTCAAATCATTTAAATTCTGTATGGTCATTACCATTCAATAAAAAGCCTATGTTGGTAAGTTTTGGGACAAAGCAAGAAACAAACTGTTACCCAAGAATCATGGCTTTGGGAAAAAAGTTTATAGGAGTATTGCAAGAAGATAATTCTTTTTGATATATTGCCAAACATTTGCAGTAGTAAAATTGAGTTGAAGGTAGTCTGAAGATCCCAACATTCTGGTTTTCTTATTAAGAGATACAAATCAACAATGTAAGGATTTTTATATACACTGGATTAGCACACATCTCATTTCTTGCTATTGGTACAGGAATATGTTTCAATGGAATTTATACATGAGTGGTTAGATTTAAAATGAAATATACAATTATATTCAGTAAATTTTTCTTTCTGATGATGAATTATTAAATGTGATAAGTTGAATGAAAAATAGATACAATTGAATACATAATCAATCTTATCTAATTTATACGGACTGTGAAAAACTCATACCAACTAATAGTAAACTCATATCTGTCATAAATTATTGATTTTTTTAAAGTAGAAATCACAGCTGAAACATTAACCACAATAATTCCATTCTTTAGTAAAAGATGATTGCTACCTAAAAATAATTAGAGCATATGACCATTATTAAGCCATTTAGAAGCCTACACATAAAAAAACACACATTTAAAAAATTATTTTGAGAAAGATGTATATTACAATCTATTTAAGATGTAAAAAGGCATATAGATATGAGAAATATTATCCATTAATATTTAAATTATTTGGTCAATAAACATTATTTATATATAGATATTTTACAACAAAAAAATATTTTTTGAATTAGTAGCTTATGTCTAGTTTTCCTTTTATCCCAAAGACAAGGCATACTATTTTACATAAATTGTTAAAATAATATATGTCCCACAAGTAGCACATGGATTTATGCATCCACCCATATACATCTTTTAGTTGTATCTAGGTCCTCTTTTATATCTCAAATTGAGGTTTTTGAATAAATTAATAACCAGTAGAGGAAAATTGCTACCTAAATAATGGCCATTATTAAGTCATTTAGAAGCCATAGCCTACACATAAAAGGCACACATTTAAAATGTTATCTTGAGAAAGATAAATACTACAATCTATTTACTAGCACTTGCACCCCAATGAGATGCAATGCTTATGCCAATAGGTTGAGCCCACATTATTTACGGTCATGAAAAGTAGTGGACGACGTGAAGAAAGTAGTGATCTATCTCACCTATCCCTCTCTACCACTCCCTCCCCCCTCCCCCCTTCTCTCTCCCTCTTGCTCTCTCCTTCCCTCTCTATTTCTCTCTATATCACATATCCCTCTCTACCTATCTCTCCCTCCATCCCACCTATTTCTCTCACTCTCTCCTTCCCTCTCTACTTCTCTCCCTCTCTTCCCCTCTAATTTCTATATCTCCCCTATCCCTCCCCTGCCTCCTCCTCCTCCCCTCTCTCTCCCCGCCTCTAGCCTCTTCTTCTCACTTCTTTTCATCCCACCCTCCTCCCCATTCCCCATCTCACTTATCCTCTACCTCCCTTCCGTCCCTTTACTCCTCCTCTCTCTCTCTTTCTCATCCTCTACTTTTCCCTCCTCTCTCTCTCTCTCTCTACCCTTCCCTCTCTACTTCTTTACCCTCCTCTCCAATTCATTCCAAAAACAACACTTCCTATACAACTTAAGTTATACACCTCATTGATTATTGTGCCGAGGATATGCTCGCGTGTGAAGTCTCCAAGGCTCCCTACATTACCTTTCACATCACGAAGACAAATAGGAGTGTACAACATGCCACATAATAGATCCCGATGGGGTTTCTGGCACTGGAGGAGATCCCTATGTCTCCCTATGTAATACCCCTCACAATCTATACACTATTTTTATAGTATAAATAAGTTATTTTGTAGTTAAATAGTTATTTTATTTATTATATAAATTTAATTTTTCTTAAAAATTTATTATATTATTTTATTTATTTTATTTAAAGAATCATTTTATTTTATTTATTATATAAATTATTTTATTTATTTTTTATTTGTTTTATTTACTATTTATTTTTATAGTATATATAAGTTATTTTGTAGTTAAATAGTTATTTTATTTATTTTATTTACAGAATCATTTTTATTTTATTTATTATATAAATTATTATTATTATTATTTAAAAATAAAAATAAAAGTGGCTAAGCCACTAAAATATTTTATTATTTTATAAAAGAGTTCATACAAAATCCTGGTTCAGGGGAGCATACCAGCAGGAAAGAACTAGGAAGAAAACCTCTGGTTATAGCTCCATGCAGAAGAAATAAAATCATAGA
>VDFB02126948.1:0-12346 GCA_007258455.2 Sequoia sempervirens | reverse complement strand
TGCTTGACTATCCTTCAAATGTATAGACAAAATGGAAATATCTTTGTAGCTTATTTTCCTTATTATAGTAGGTATTCACAATATTATACTTTTCATCTCCTAATGATATCCACTTGCACACACCCATAAATTCTCTCCTCATTCTTCACTTCCCCTACATATTCTTGGTGGGTTAATGCCTTCTATCTAGAACTCTTCATGCATTTTTATGCTGCATTCTGAAAAGACTTTTTTATGTACTTGCTCTCTTTCCAAATGAAAATCTGAAGCTTATCACATGTTTCCTTTATCAAATAGTGCTCTTGTTAATGAGGCATTATGTATGCTTGTTCACTATCACCATCATGAGCATGAACACTATTGTAATTTCTCATAAAATCATGAACATGATGAATAAACAATATTCATAACAGCAAAAAAAAATAGTACAACATCTAAACTTGCAAGTATGACATTGAGGAATCTTAGTTGAATTGATTAAACTCATTAAGTCTATTGTTCACTTGTAGCTCTCAAAATAGCATATCACTCAAGATTGTTATGAATGAACACTATTCTTAATGGCTTTGATGAATGAAACTCCGCTTTACTCCTTTAGAATAGTTCAAATGAACATAAGAACTGCATTCTTTCACTCCACCCTATCTATAATGTTCAAGGGGCAGCATTCTTAGCTCTACCCTTCTGGGAGCCCATTTTACTCCACATGCTTGGTCTTCATAAGATAATCAGATTCATGATTTATCCTATACCTATATAAGGAAACACACAATGTTAGCAATAAAAAAAAAATTATATCTAATGATGATGTTTCCTTTTTTAGTTCATGTTTCAGCTCTTTTCTTTAGTTGATTCTATGCATTCCAAGGATTGAAATATATCTTTGTTAGTAGAACTTGTAGTATAGTTCATATCATGAGCTCTTAATTGACACCCTTCTCAATATTTTGTAGGTACAACTAGGAATGGAAGGATGGAGCAAGCTACAAGTCATCAATCGAAGATCAACTCAGGAAATGATGGATATGTACCATGTTATTTTCTTCTCTCCTTTAGTTGTATATTTCGTTTCTTGTAATGAATGGAACCGGCTAAAACCATGACTTGTGTGGATCTTTTAATTCCTTCTTTCATTCCCATTATGAAATAAATGCATTGAAATGAAAAATTGTACCATCATTTGTATTCTTGCAATCAAATGAAAACATGTAATGCGAATAACTTCATGAAATAAATGAAAGCAATTTGTTATGCTTAATCATTTGTATACTCTGTTCTATACTCCATTTGATTTGTAGAGCATTTGAGCACTACTTGTGAAACTCAATTTCTCAAAACATTTGCAAAAACTAGTACTCGATGCCTAATAAATATAGTACAAACAACACCTAAGCACATGTAGAAATAATTGTTCTTTCACTTTCAAATATAACAATATCTAATCAGCTCCACCAATTGAGCTATAGCAAAAAATTGGTAACAATATGACCTCATGATCATGCACCTAAGATTTCCCATGCATAAATGTTGGTGATGTCTTAGGTGCGCCCACCATGGGTATCATATGAAGTCCCTACATATAGATACAAAAATGTATAGATCATTCACACATGTGTACAAATTCAAATTAAATTAGATCTATAATGTGTATTTAATTTAAACTTAACAAACTTTTGAAATCATGCACTTGAGTTGATGATGACTTGGGAGTGCTCACCACAACTTGTGTTTGGTTGGTACTCGGTATCACATGACCTCCCTGCATCTAGATGTAATATATCACTTCACACGTGTAAAAATTCCAATTAAATTAGATATGTCCACATAAATTAAAACATATATTGGTTTGTACCTGGCCAAAAGGTGAACCCAAATCTACAACACTCAAAATACAGACACGGTCATAGTGAGATTTAGGCATCATGTGATCATGCATCTACATCAAACACTTCTTGAAGGGTGATCCCACAATAGTGGTTTACAATTTTTGGCCAAACCAGACACTGAAATAATTTTTTTTAACTAAATCTTCACTTTCAAGCACCTATAGCAGCTAAACCGTGAGGAATTTGAAGATGGTGCAAACTAGAGTTTCGTGAAATTTTGTCTATAGATTATAAATATATATTTTTTTCATTTTTTTTGGAATTATATTACACTTCTTTTTCCATCTCCCTCGAAAACTAATCTTTTCTAGAAAACAACAATTTAAAAAAGTGACGCTTACCATATAACGGATAACCTTTTTTCCATGAAGGATAAAATTCTAATTCTTTCGAATTTAGATTTGTATCTCTGATATCTAGTGATTCTAGTTGGTTAGATAGTTTTTTATTGAATATTTTTTCTTTAATCAAGTTTTGAATTCAAACCAATTACAAGTTAGACATAGCGCGACCATATAACATGTAACTTTTTTTGTATGTATTGAAATTCAATTTTTTTTTGTTGGATCAAGGAATTCAATATCTAGTTCACTCATATTTTTCTTCTTTTTTTTGACAATCTTCTATTTTTCAACATGTACAGAACAAAGAGTTTGATTTTTGGTGAAAAACCTACTTTCACAAGAAATAAAAAAATAAATATAATAATAAAATTAAGTTTATTTAAAATTGTTCTTTTTGGGAATCTTATAATAAGGAATACATACTTACAAAAAGTAAATTTTAAATGAATTCATTTGATCCCCCAAAAGGTAAATCAAAAGTTGTTTTTTATCAGCATTTTGATAGGTGTAAAGGAGACTATGTTATAGGTATGGTTTAAAATTAGCGGGGTTCTATCCAAGGCGGTTTGATCTAAGGTAGTTTGATAAAACCCTCTTGAATTGGAATGATTTAAACAAAATTTTTAAAGGCTTAAATCATTATATTTTCTAAAAATATGTGATGAAGGAGCAAAAATCAGAATCTCCCAGAAATTGTAAACCAACTTTGTGGGATCACCCTAAATTAATATTATATTATGTCTAAAATTTGATGTTATTATTTACATGAATTTTACACATTTTAAAGAAATTATTTAAATGTACGTAAGTTCAAAACATGAACATACCTATGTAGGATGATCCTTACAATATAGTAAATCCATATATGACTCCATACTAGATTCATGTGGGTCACCTGAAGTGGATGCCTGAGTATGACCATATCTCGAGCCTCCATGTTGTCTATTTCCCACTTCAACTACCTTGTGTGTAATCTAATGAGTGAGATGTATTGAAATAGAACTCAACACTCCTAACGTTGACAACATTGTTTACTACTGAAATGTAGTGGGAACACCAAGAGAAGGAGGAGGAATAATAGGAGCAATATGACCATGTTGCTGAGGATTGACATGTGCTCCTAATCTATGTTGGGGCATGCCATGTCTAGCTCCTTGAAATGAACTCATATCAAAATAGTTGGGTTTTAAACCCAAAACAAACTCATCCCATAAATTTCTGAAAAAGAATAGGGGCACCTCATAATTTCCATGTTGTGGAGTATCAAACACCATCCACCATCTATCCCAAAAATTTGTACCTATCTGCAAGTTAATTGAATTTCTTTTTTTGGTTGGTGGAATTGGTTTGTTTGTTTAGGGGCTAAAAAAATGTTGGCAAATGGCTTATTTGGTAATTTTAAGTTCATTAATTTCTTTACAAGAAATTCCATTTGCATACAATTGTCTCCTCTCTTCTCTCCATTGATGGAACCTATCTAGGTCTGCATCAATAGATCAAATAGAATCGACTAATATTTGCATCGAATATGAAAACCATGTGAGATGGGGAAATATTAGGCTACTTTTTTATCAAATCTATATTTTCCTAAATCACATTAAGGTTTTCTCTAATGCTCCCTCTTAACTGAGTCTAATCTACTATAGGGCGTGGGGGGTTTAGGAGGTGGAGAGTGTGGGGTTTTGTTGTGGTGGTGGATCTAGATGTATGGGATCTTTAGGTTGTGCATTAGGTATAAAATAATCTATGTTAAATTTAGGCTCTATGTGTGTATACCTTGATATTTCTACTACTCTAAATGTGTGAAATAACTAAGAAACATGAATAAAAAAATACCAAGGACACCTCAAGATTAGCCAAAAGAGTGGTACAACGAAAATGAATGCAAATAAAATGAAACAAAAACACTTTTACCTCCCTTGTTGTTGATACCTCTTTGATTGGCCCTTGCTTGGATTGGTTGTGTGCTCCTTAGATGATTGTTTGAATGACTATATGCAAGATTCAATATGCAAGATGGTGAACAAAGATGGCTAAATGATGGCAAAAGGATTGAGAGTTCAAATGGACAGCATGTAGTTATCAAAATGCAAAGTGTTGAGAAGGAAAATTAGCAGCATAAGGTTGCTCAAATGAAGAAGTGTTCTCAAAATGCCCTTGAGGAGGGGGTATTTATAGGAGAATTTGAATTCTCTAGAGAATTCAACGGTCAAGATTGATCCAACAAGGCCAAGATGAAGGGCTATGGTGGGTTGAGAACCCACAAGCCCTCACATCTTGACATGTGGAGGGTGAAGTGGACAAGGGGGGATGAGATGGAAATGAGTTGTCAAGAAGGTACATGAGGTGGAAAAGGACATGCACCTTGGGGAGTGAGGAGATTTCACAAAAGGATTTCTTCTCCCCAAGTGGGAGTGAAAGAGACATTTGAGGAATTTTGGAATTCCTCAAAAATCTACATGGGAAAGTGAAAAGTGGTTGGGGATATAAATGTGAATTAAAAATTCACACTCATAGGATGATCTAGAGGATAAAAGGTGGGCTCCAAAAAGGTGGGACTTGGTCACATGTGGAGATTGTGACAAATCCAAGGTTGGTCACATGTGGAGATTGTGACAAGTCCAAGGTTCTAGAAGCCTTGGAAGAATGGAATGTGAATTAAAAATTCACATATAAAGGAGGGGAATCTAGGACAAATAAAAAAGGAATTAAAAATTCCTTGAGAATGATTAGGCTTAACCTTAATCGTAATTAGAGGATAATTAGGGGCTAATTAGGATTAAAAGCCAACTTGCAAAAGTTGGAGGATGACACATCCTAATCAAGGATTAGGCATGTGCACATCCTTAATGAGGGATTAGAAAGGATTAGATTAGATGAAAATGACATGTGAGGAAATTAAATAAATGTACATATTTATTTAATTTATTTGATGAAAAGAGGATTAAAGAGGGTAAGGTATTTAATTATTAATTAAATACCATGTAATTAAAGATATTAATTAAATAATACTAATATTACTTAATTAACTCGGATAAGAGGATGCTTAGACGAAAAGTGATAAATTTGAATAAATTAAGTGTCCAAATTTGGATGTCTACATTTTGCCCCTCTTTGAGATGGTGTTACGAAGTAGCATCATTTCAAAGAATATTAAAATATAGAACCTAGAAGAAGATGGTTAGATTGGAAAAGATGTCCCAGTCATCAAAGGGATGACTAGGAAGGAAGACGATGGGGGTAAAGATGAAGAGTTAGGGCTGAAGGATGCCCCCTCGAGAGGACATGCGGGTTTAAGAGAACACGTGTGTGCTCTCGAAATAGATGATGTGATGCAAGGGGAGATGATGCAAGGTGATGGGTAAGAGAGTAAGTGATATGGAGATGGATGAAGCACAAATGGATTTCAAAAGGTGATGTTGCCCCAGTCAAAGTACAAGCCAAAATGGGTTAATGATGGAGGGAGTGTTGTCAATGAAGGATTGAAGGATCCTGAAACAACACGAGGATAGAGAAGGATACATCCCACTGAGTGGTATTGATGAGGGAAGGATACATCCCAAAACACCACAAGGATAGGGAAGGATACATCCCACTGAGTGGTATTGATGAGGGAAGGATACATCCCAAAACACCACAAAAGGATAGGGAAAAATACCTCCCAATGATGATGATGATGAAAGTGTTGTTGATAAGGGAAGGATACATCCCAAAACAACACCAAAGGGATAGGGAATGATACTAATGGATAATGATGATGATGGGTCAAGGCTGATAATGAGACTAGGGACACGAGAAAGGATATGATTAGATGATTCAGGCTAAGTGGAATGGATGGAGATTGGATAGAGATAAGGATGAAGGATGAATGGATGGGGGAATACATGCAAGATGATAGAATGGAAAATGAAATGCAATCCTAATGCAATTTGCCATTTTTGGAGCACTGATTTTTGCTATAGCATAAGACACCAAGTGCTAGGGTATGTGGAACCAAGGCGAATTAGTGTCTAATGCATAAAACAAACACAATAGACAAAAAGGCTACCCCAACACCCCAAAGTCACAAAGACCTTGGTCGGGCCAGGTATTGAGATAATCACAAGCACAAAAGGATGCCCCAGCATAACACAAGACCTCAGAGATCTTGGTGGGTACTATGTGGGACAACCAAGAAGACACAAATAGACATAAAAGATCAAGATATGCCCCTATGTTGACCAATCAAAACACACCATAATATGATGGATTATGGCGGCCTTGACAAGTGATGATAGGGAGCTCCAATGATAAACAAAAGCCAAAAACATCAAAAAAATCGCAATCACTTTCAAATGTCCTTTGCCATAGGATCAAGGGGATAGATGGGATTGATGAGGTTTGTTAGGAAGGATACATCCTGTTGAGACCAAAGATGATGGATATTAAAAGATCGTTATGATGCGGGATGTTCAAAATCGATTGGATCTCATGATACAAGTGGATCTCGTTTGTTAAGAACCAGCTAGATAAGGGCATAGCTTGATGGCACGACACAAGGAAGACAAGAAATGGGACTGACAAAACCTAAAGACCTAGGGGCTCGGGGGCCGATCAAAGATTAGCCTTGCCTACGTGAAAGTGCAGAGCCCTCGTAGTTCGATGAAAGGTGGACGACTGACCAAGATGGAGACCTTGATGGATGGTAAAGATAGGATGGACAAAAGGAGAAAGACCGATGGTAGAAGAGAAAAGTGAAGATTGATGATGGAACCCTAGGGGCGGATCAAATGATCGACCTTGCCTACGTGAAATCACAGGGGCAACATAGTTCGACAAGACCAAAGGAAAACAATGGATAAAGGATGATAAGATGATGATAGGATAAGTCGATAAAAAAATGGGACCGATATGACAAGATAGGATAGACCTGTTGGATTGGATAGGATGATAATGATCACATAAAGCTCAGGGATGGGATAGTTATCCAAAGCAGTAAAATGACTTGGGGGGATGATGTGATAGATAGATGAGTGATGAAAAGTGATAGGAGATTGCAAAGATGTGCAAGAGAGAAGTAAGGGTGATGACGATTAGATAAATGGCATTGGGTTGCATGGGGGAAGGCCTATAGCCAGATACCAATGACAAGGGATTGGGAGGTGGGATGAGATGGGATGAGGATAAAGATGAAATATTAGATAAAGATATAGGATAGGGATGGGGGATGGGAGGGATTGTTTGGATTGATGGGAATATAAGGATTGGGAGATGAAAGGGATGCTAGAATAGAGGGATACGAAGATAAGGATGGGGAGATGGAAGGGATGCTATGATAGATGGATAGAGAGATGAAGGGATGTTATGATAGATGATTTCTCCAAGGACTATGTCACAAAGGAAGCAGATGCCCCCACTCTAGATATGTCATATATGATGAGGCATAAGGGACGTAAGATGAGTGATGATAAGATAAAGGAGATAACTAGATGAGAATAGGATGGGTGACTAAGGAATATGATAGAGCATGGGTGAAGGGGATGTATACCAATAGGTGTCCAAAGCATGCATAGATAGGTGCCCCTATTTTGATCAATATCACAAGAAGGATGGAGGGAATGGGAGATAAATGGGATATGATGGTAGGATGCGGAAGATAGGTGGGATGGGGGGATTTATGAAGAGGACGGATAACAGGAAGACGGGTGCATAGCTAGAAGCATAGCGGATGGAGGAATGCATATCAAGAAGTTTCCCCAAGTGTAGATGGGGATTTACGCATGACGCCGTTTGCTAGGTTTTCATCATGGTACCTATCCAAGCGCTTGTTTGCCAAGTTTTCACCATTGGATGGATTATTTCTCTTTACTTTTTTTGGATATTAGGGATGAAAAAATGGATATGATAGGGATGGATAAGGGAATTTAGGAAGATTACGATATGATGGATGGATGACCTAAATATCATAAGTTCTATATGTGGAGGTAGTAATATTCCATTTTTTGGTGAACCGATCATGGATGTTGGCAGGCCAACCCATGAGGATAAATGATTACGCAAGAGGATGAATTAGGGATTTGATGGGGGAGATATGTGGGATAAATGGATGGATGTTTGAAAGGGAAAAGTGGATAGAAATGATGGGTGATATATGATGGGGAGATGTGTTCAAGGACCAACATTGCGCTGCTGTGGTGGTGGATGTGAAAAAGATGAGAGGATTACTGGATGGAGAATGTGGGGATAATGGAGGAGATGGAATAGTGAATTCCGAGACATAAGGACCCAAAACAAACTTAGGAGATGAAAGGGGTGTATGATTAGCTTTTGGATTAGCAACTTTGGATGTTCTTATAGATTTTTCATTTGATGGCATTGCATCTTTTTTCTTTGGGATCCACATAGTTTTGATCTTTGCTTTGGTGGGCCTTTGCGGCCTATAGATTTGATTTGGATTTTGGATTTGGTTTTGCTTTGCTTTAACATGTATTTTGGAGGGGACATGAGAAGCCATAGATTCATGTGGATGCTTGGATTTATGCATTTTTCTTTAACAACCAAAGTGATTTTAGTAGCAATGGGATGGGTGTGAGGAGATGGATGATGTGGAGTGATGGAGGTAGGAGTATGGGGATTATGTGTAGATGGAGGATGTTTAGGTAAGTGCCTTTGTTGATCCTGACTATGGGGTATGTGAGAGAGGATGTTTATGATGGATGAGATGGATAGGTGATGAACGGATGAAAGGATGGATAGGACGAGATGGAGGAGGTGATTTTGGGATATAGGGGCCCAAAATAGACATAGGACCTGGCATGGTAGATGGAGGATTAGAGATGGTAGATGGAGGGATGTAAGGACCCAAAATGGATGGAGCAGATGAGGGAGGAAGATGGACAGTTGTTTTGAGGTGATACGATAGAGGAGGAGGGATGGCCACATATGATCTGGTGGGGTGATGGCAAGAGCCAATATTTCTTTTGGAAAAGGCTCGTTGAGGACATCTAGAGGTTGTACCAACATTTCTGGATTGCGAGTCGTGAGTAGTACATCCGAGACCTTGCGGATACAAGTGTTCTTTAGCTTGGATGGGCTCTATAATACCTTGCTCATGAAGGCCTAAACCTTTTCCTTGATAGTTCATTTTCTTGAGTATTCGATCTAGGATAGGATTTTTATTATTCTGGAAGAATAATGCAAGTCCATTATTAGGTGGAAGAGGAGAGTTGGTGTATATGCTTTGTTTTTCTTCTGCGAGGAGACCACCATGGAGGAATGTGAGAGGACCAAGGGGATATGCAAGCAGTGTGGGGATAGCATTTTTAGGTGATGATGGGGGATCATGAGAAGGAGATGATGGGATAGCAACATTAGGAGAGGGAGTAGGGTCCATGATAGGATCTGGAATTGTGGTAGTGGGCTCATGCGATGGAGATGGAGATGGAGCAGTGGAAGCTTGAATGACAAGGGGATCATGGGATGGAATGGATGGAGGACTGTGATCTTGAGGTGGACTAGATGGGATGGTAGGATCTTGATCGAGAGAAGGGGATATGCTGGCATGCTTTGGATTAGACTCTTGGTGTGACTCATCGTGTGTGGGAGGCATGGTAATGGAGTCTTGTTGGGACTCTTCAAGTGGAGAAGATGGAGGGATGGAAGATTCATGAGGTTCGTTGGAATCAATTTTGGTGCTACTGGGAGTGGGAGGAGTGGATTGGATTTGGGTGTATCTAGGAGTAGAGGGAGTGGATTGGATTTGGGTGTCTTCGATAGATTGGTTGGATCTAGGAGTAGAGGGAGTGGATTGGATTTGGGTGGATCTAGGAGTAGAGGGAGTGGATTGGGCTTGGGTGTCTTCGATGGATTCGGTGGCTCTCATGGTAGGAGATGTGGGTTCAATGGTTTCAATGGTTTGATCAGTGCTAGGGGTGGTAACAACAATGATAGGTGTGGTGTGGAGAAGGGTCTCATCACTAGTGACCGTGGATGATGGATTGGGATGGCATGGTTCCATGACTTCAAGATGTGGAGTTGGGGATGGCTTCTTTGTAATGAGTCCTTGGAGAACTTCTGAAATGAAAGACTTGCATATGGTTGGCTTGGCTGGGGTGGTAGAAATGGATGAGGGATTATGGATTTGTGGACTAGGGTTAGATGGAGGAATGGGATCGAATGTAGGACTATGAGTAAATGGAGGATTGGGATTGGATGGAGGACTAGGAGTAGATGGATGAATGGGATTGGATGGAGGACTAGGAGTAGATGGAGGACTAGGATGGGATGGATGAGTGGGATTGGATGGAGGACTAGGAGTAGATGGAGGACTAGGATTGGATGGAGGGTTAAGGTAAGGATATTAGAGTGGTGAATTAAGATAGGGGGACATGGATTATGGATTAAGACAAGAGGATGTGGGGGATGGATTATAATAAGGGTATTGGGATGGTGGATTAGGATGAGGATATGTGGATGTAGGATCAAGGTAACAGGGTGTGGGTGTAAGATTAGTATGGACAGACTGGGAAAGAGGATGAGGATAGGGGGACATGGATGGGCAATTGTAATAGGAGTATTGGGATGGAAAATTAGGATAAGAGGATGTAGATGTTGCGTAAGGGGATGATGTAGATGAAGGAGGTGAAAAATATGGGGATGAAGAAGATATTGGATATCCATTGTCAAAGGTGGCATAAGGAGCATGATTAGGCGTGGATGAAGGTATAACATGATAACTGGAAGGGGTGATTGGATTGTGGAAAGTGGGTGGAGAGATCTTACTAGTGACAATAGCATCAAGGGGATCTACGTCATATTCTTCTTGATCGACAAGACTTTCGTTATCGTCGTCCACGTAATTAAGGTTTCCCTTGATTACTATTGATGGAGGATGAGGATTCATGATGGTGAAAGGATAAAGAGGATGGATAAAATATTTTGGATGGGAATGGATTAAAGCTCAAATTATGATTTTGGTCCAGCTCAGATTAGGATTGGAAAAAAACTCATATTAGGATGATTGGATGGGATTGCTTTTGATTTTGATGGGATTCAGTAGACGGATGATTGGATCGGGTAGATGATTTGATGAATTTGATTAAAGTACTAGATCAATTTGACTGGATAGGATCAAATGATTAGATGATGTTGATTAGATAATTGTGATTAGATGAACTTGATCAGATTGGTGTGCTTGGATTGATTAGATGATCAGAGGAATGGATTGGTTTGATTAGATAGGAAGAAATAAAAGGTACCACTAGATAGAGCTCAAAAAATTAAGCAATTTTTGTTTTTGAATGAAGTTGATTCGACGTACAGTTTGTAAATGATGGCCCTTGGATGTTAGGGGCGTGTCTGCGCTGCAATACGGGGCTTGGCCACCCTAGGATGGTCAAATTATTGATAAGAGGAAATGGAAGGTACCATTGGATAGAGATTGAAAAACTAAGCAACTTTTATTTTTGAACGAAGTTGATTCGACGTACGGTTTGTAAATGACAGCCTCGGGAAGTTAGGGGCGTGTCCACGCTGCAATGCGGGGTGTGGCCGCCCTGGGATGGTCAAATTCTTGATAAGAGGAAATAGAAGGTACCACTAGATAGAGCTTGAAAAATTAAGCAACTTTGGTTTTTGAACGAAGTTGATTCGACGTACGGTATGTAAATGACAGCCCCGGGAAGTTAGGGGCGTGTCCACGCTGTAATGCGGGGCGTGGCCGCCCTAGGATGGTCAAATTCTTGATAAGATGAAATGGAAGGTACCACTGGATAGAGCTCAAAAAATTAAGCAACTTTGGTTTTGAATGAATTCAACTGACGCACCGTTTGTAAACGGCGTTCGAGTTAGGGCGCGTCCACGCCAATGCTGGCGTATCGCCTGGATGGTCGATTCCGGATGTTTAAAATGGGCAGCAACGCAATAGATAGAGCTCGAAAAATTAAGCAACTTTGGTTTTTGAACGAAGTTGATTTGACGTACGGTTTGTAAATGACAGCCCCGAGAAGTTAGGGGCGTGTCCACGCTGCAATGCGGGGCGTGGCCGCTCTAGGATGGTCAAATTCTTGATAAGAGGAAATGGAAGGTACCACTGGATAGAGCTCGAAAAATTAAGCAACTTTGGTTTTTGAACGAAGT
>VDFB02126947.1:0-26027 GCA_007258455.2 Sequoia sempervirens | reverse complement strand
ACCACAATGAGGTGATACACCACTTCACACATGGATGTAGTCATGATGTTTGTTATCACTTTGAGGTGATACTTCTCTCTTTATATCTGACTGCAGGAAATGATGGATAATGGATATCATATTGAGATGTTTATGCAGCTGGAAGTTCTCTCCCTAGCTAAGAGGGAGTGTTAACGTATTTGCAGCTTCGGTAGCTCCTTCCAGCACAACATTCCTTCTTGGAGTGTTAATGTTTAACAGCGTCGGTTGATCCTTCCAGCTCATGTTCGTTGAGAGAGTATTAAACTGAATGTAGTCTTCGACTATTCATTTAATACTCATTATTTTCGTGTCTTATATTCTGGCCGACATAAAAGGTTTCCTTTATTACTTATCTATTAAAGGCCGACATTTGTAAAAGGATTTTCTTAATGTATTGAGGCCGACATATAATGAATGGATATATATTCGACTTCAAGTTGTTCATCACATACACACATTCTTCTTCGATTGCTCTCTGCCAGTCCGTCATAGTCAAGTGCAACACTACTGCGATCTAGAGGAGATCGTCCTTATAAAAGGCGAATATAGCATTGAGATCTCAACATAGTTGTTCAAGTCTACTCACTCATTGAGGGCGCGTACAGATAAGAGATCAAAAAGGGTGCGAACATTACTGTCATCCCAGTGCGAAATCAGGTGGTCCGATCCTTGTTGAATTCATCAAAGGCGCAGATCAGAACAGGGAAAAATATATAATCCTTGGTGCGCACACTGCCAAGTATAGTGCGAATCTCATCAAGGTTGATCAGTGATCTTACCAGTTCAAGATACTGAAGCTTGATCTCAGCCTTCATTAAAGTGAAATCACAGCAGTTGACCTCATGCGAATCTGATTGTGATCCAAGCAGAAAATCGTCCACTGCGAACTGAATCTGAGGCTCACCATCGAACTCACCAGTCAGGCAATGTTGTTAAGTGAAGTACTTACTCAAGCTTATTATTGAACTTATCTGATCCGTGACAATTACCAAGTGCTAGACTGTCAGAGAGATAAGCTAAACAAACAAGTGCAAACACTGCACAGCGTCATTTGTCTAGTGCAAAGCGAATCTTGCCAACTTCCTGTTCTGCCTTTACCAGGTGTGATCTAAAGGTTACTATCTGTCTTCATTCATTTTTTCAGGTACTGCATATTGGTCTGGTGTTAGACCACATTGTAACTTGTAAAGATTGTCACTGTTGCATCATAAATAAGAGAGATCTTTGTTGCTGGGTTTTTCTCCCTCAAGAGGAGGGTTTTCCCAGGATATATGCTGTGTTATTCTGTCTGATTCTGATTTAATTCTCTGTGCACATAATCTGTTCATATAATTTTAACATTCACTAATATAGACTCTATTTCTTATGTTATTTGCCATTTGTATTGAAATATGTTCAATTTATTTACCCAAGTTTCTTGTACTACAAAAATATGTTTCTTAATATTTGCCCAACCCTTTAGATATTGTAGTGCAAGAGTCACATGAGAATGGAAAAGCTGAAGACTTAGAACTGCAAAAGGATAGGAAGTTTATTGAATGCATCTATAAAAACCATTTGCAAGTATAAGAAAAATTAAAGAGAGTCCATGTAAGTTGTACAAAAGAAGGCATGATCATGCTATGTTGAACACAAGCTCAAATTAAGTCATAAGTTGTGGTTGTAAAACAATAAGGTTGAGACCTTTAAGACATAATACATTTTTAGTTCTATAATAGATGGTCAACATGTCATTATCTTGTTCGTAGTTAATGATACTCTTACTATACAGTAAAGTTATAGCACAAACACATAAATCTTTAAAAAAAAAAATAACTATATTTTTTCTCCTAAAGTAAATCAAGCAGCACAATAGAGGTTGATGTAGTAATGGTCTTACCATTGTTTTATGTCTTTTTATTAATTTAAGGTTGTTATAATTGTGATATGAATTGATTGATAATGTATAATAATAAAAATTGTTAAAAGATTAATGGTGGACAGCTTGGTATAGTAAAAGATTAATTGTCTTTTAATTAATTAAAAAAGTGCAGAAGCCATCTAAGAGCCCGGTGGATAGCGCAAGATACTGTGATAAACTGTATAATATTCCTACGTCTCAGCCTATAGGCTTTGACTCTTAAGTTGCAACTATTAGAAAGGTCTGTTCGCCTGCCTATAGGCTTTGACTCTTATTTTCCTATGACATATTTATATCAGCAAGATTTTGAAACCTCCTTGTAACTCTTCCTGAGAAGCATCGTATACAGCTCTTGCAACATCATGTAATAAAACCTTGTTGTTTGCACATATAATAACATGCTACGAATACTCAGCTCCTATAGAATTTACTAAAGTAGCCTCAAAGCTTTACACATTAAAACTCACACAGTCCCTTTAGCTAAAAACAGAGGTTCTATTGCAGAAAATACAGCCGTCTTGTAGCTGAAAACAGTCTTGCGGTAGCTAAAGACACAAAATCTTACAACAGAAAGTACATAACCCATAAAAGAAATACAGAGGCCCTGTAATAGGAAATATGAAGGCTGCAACATATATTAATATTGAATTATATTTGGTATTGAATAGATAAATAATTATTATTGCTTTATATAATAATTATAAATAATCATATATTATAATGTTTAAAAACCTTCACTGCCTGCCAGCTACCATCCTTCCAAAGTTTTTACCTATTATAATGTTTTTTTTTTCATATTAGAAAGGTTCTATAGCATATTAAAAACCTTACTGGCTGCTGTATTTTGCATATTAAAAAGGTTTGTTTGCCTACCTCTGTTCGCTTCCTGAAATTCCGACTCATCAATAGATAACCAACCTTTTTTTCACGTCCCAAGTGTCAGCTTGAATTCACAGTCATGCTCAAAACAGGTCGTGCGACTACAATATATAACGATTTGGCATATTTTTAGGGTTGAGTTTTGGCAAGAGCACGATAGGATTTTTCAGAGGATTTTTATGCGATTAAATCGTGCCGCGCACCATTTCAATAAAAACCTTGATTAATTGTGATTTTTTGTAGATGTTCGCTTCTATGCTATCAACATTGTCTGCCAGTAAAAGTAACTAAGTTCATGTTAAATGAATACCTGTTTCTTTATGCATCTCTTATTTTTGTGCACTATCAATAACGATATTTATTATACAATATTTTGTACCGCGTAACTATTATTGGATAAAGCTTTGGTAAGAGGAGGATTACCATCAAGCATTTCCTATAACATTATAATTTAATGAATCCGTCATAAAGAAGGCCTCACATGAAATTAAGTGTTCATTTTGTTTATCTTGATGACTTTTCCTATGTTTAAAGTTCGTAGTTTGCATCTTTTTTTACTACACTAATAGCATTTGTGATCTCAAAATAATCACATTTGTTAGCCCCATTCTTTCCATAGTAACTCCTGAAAGAGAATATGGCATAGTCAAAACCGAACAAAAGGAATAGATGCAATAATAATTAAGTTACCAGATGCAATAATAATTAAGTTACCGAATGCAAAGTATATGATAAGATTCCTGTTCCTTAATATGTACAATCTCAAGTTCCTTAATATATACAATCTCAAGTGATAAGAAGAAGATATATTAACATTCACATATGACCAAATAAGGTAAACATGACCCAAAAGTACTCATATTAGTAAATAGGAGTGCAAAAGGTGACTCCAAGGAGACAGAAAAAATAGATCTTTACTCTATCCTGTGTAAAAGAACACAAACAAAAAGCAGGGTAAACCTTACACAAATCAGTGTGTACATAGTCAATCAGTACCAAAATAATCTTGTAATCCCCCTGCTGAACGAGGATCATCAATGGAAGCAAGAAAAGCAGGCTGATGAAGAACAAAGACCAAATTTGAATTGGGACAAGAAGGGCCAGCATCTTCTTCAAATCATCACGAAAGGGCCAACACGAGGAGTAACCTGCACTCAGAAATCAAATGATGCGAATGGTGAAATAAAATATCTTCTAACCATTTATTGTGCTACAAAATTCATTCATGGAATGTTCAGTATGACTTATCTATGTACAACATTCTAAATACTTATGTTTTGTGCCCATTTTGATAGGAAAAAGATCGAAAATCATAGTTCAATAAATATGTTTTACTACTCACTAGATAGTGGGAACAATTTTAGAAATGGGAGATCAAGTTGCACTCACCACATGATAGAGAAAATCCTAAGAAACCGAATCAGTCATTATGATACATCATAACTTATTCTTCATCAAATAATAACACTCTTATCCACAAAATGGCGTAACATTGTGCTTGCAAGAAGATTTCAAATAGAGCACAATTTTATTAATTAAGGCTTTTCCAACTTGGTGTGTTTCTACAGATGACTTGAATCTGAACCATATCAAACCAGGCAGAGTCTTTCTATAGTAAAATATTGGATCAATGTGTTGGCACTTGTCAAGGATCTAGCCAAAATATGATAGAACCACATAGGAAAAAAATTCTTCTTGGAAGCATAGCAAGATGAGTACAAAGAATAGCCAAGTGGTTAGGAAATAGGTAAGAATAGCCAAGAAAGGGGAACAAAAACCCCGAACAGCAGAGAGGAAGATTGAAGATCATCAAGTATCACTGTCTGGACTAGAATTGGCAGTCACCAATGCCGTTGTCAATCACTGTAAAGGGACTGAAACAAGATCTAATAATGCTCATCAAAGAGTGCTGATTGGGAGAGGTACCCCTATTAGGATCACCCCTAACATCCAAGGTTGAAGTAGCACCTGTAATAGTCACAAAGCTCAGAATATGCATCTATCCTTGTGGCTGGAGAACTGGCCAGAGAGGAGAAGACCTAAACTGATGAGAGGAAGTTGGGCTGTACTGTCAGGAAGAAATAGGACCGTGATGTTGAGGGAGAACCTATTGAGGCAGAAGTTGTGAGAGACGTTCCACCAGCCTATTTGTGTCTATGTGAGAGGTAATGGTATCCAAATATTGCTTACGTCTATTGGTCTCTTGGATGTGCTAAAAGGAGGTGACCAACTTGGGGGCTCTAGAATCTCAAGAAGCCACATGTAAGGATTTGTGTTGAAGGGTGATGGCCTCCTACAGATAAAGAGCCAAACACTATTGGTCTGAATATCTAAATAAAGTAGAGAGATTATTGTCTAAGTACCTATATAGGCAATAGTACCTCCCATAGTTCTCATAATAAATGGGGCATCTGAAGATGAAATGCTCCTCGATCTCAACCTCCTAGAGGGAGCAAAGATGGCAGATCCAATTAGAGCAATAAATATGATGATTTGTTTCAACTTGTAGTTGATGGGAACATACCCTCATTTGACCAAGGGGGAAGGAACCTCAAGCGATGTGATCAACGACGTTGAAGATAGTTAGGGTGAGAAAGCATATCACTTCGACCTGTAGGAAATGCTCAGCATAAAAAGGAAACTTCGGGCCAAGTGACATAGGGGAGGAGGTCCAAGTGACTTGAATGTATTGTTTGTGAATGTCCCTTCTAGTAGTTCTGATGATGGTCCCCATTGAAGGAAGGAGTTGGGGTGGAGTGTCCAAGGAATACATAAAGGTGGTAATCTGTCAATAGAGAAGTCAATGAAAAGGAGCAAACTAGCCTCTAAGTACCAACATTCCTAGCATCGAATTGGACCTAGTGAGGCAATCCTCTCTAAAAAGTGAAGAGCCAAATACGGATATCCTGCACAACCAGAATCAGAGTCACCCATGGATCTAAGGAACAAAGGATAAGGAAAAACTTGTGTCTTCCAAATCTTAAATATTGAAAGAATAGGTTCTAGTACCATTAGGCCTAGAGCTCATAATTCAAAGAGTTGGTTTGTATCATGTAGTGCTTCTAGTTTCCACCATCACTGAAAAACATGGTGTCATGTCCCAGAAATTGTAACACCAAATATGAAGAATTGAAATACAAATAACTAAGTAAAATAAATATCAAAAAAATATATATAAATAAGTGCAATTTAAAAAAGAACAATCCATATTATTAATTGTAATAATAAAAATATTCACAAGAAACTAATAATCAGCAAGTCAATAAACTTAGTCTAAATAATCATCTGAAATCATCGATGAAGGAAAGTAACCATAAGGGACTTAGTAAAGAAGCATAAGGAATTGACTAAGGGACTAGGGAAAGCAAAATAAAGGTCTAACCTGTATAGTAAGTTGATGGAATAATTAAAGGATCTAATAAATGGTTGAATAGGGTTAAGGATTTCACTCATATCCCATGCTGACATAATCATACTCCAATTGATATTACTGATATGGTTATTTAGTCTGAATTTGATTAAATGATTATGTGTGTATCTTCACCAGGGTGGGGGAAAAAAAGGATTACAAAGGGAATGCGGCAAAGGGGTCTCTCCTAGATATGCCACCCAAGGGGGGACAAGATGAGCCCACATGGGCTAGAGGGGTACTTGCCTTTGGGTCTAGATTGATCACCAGAGTAACCATTGTAATCTCACCTTCCTACCATGGTGTAACAAGAGCGGAGGATCAATTATGGGAAATGGAACAAGAATGATGACAAGGGGATTAAGAGTCTCACTAGGTCATTTAAAATGAATGGCATGCACCACATGAGGCCTAGGGGACCCACTCATATGCATGGCATGCACCACATGAGGAGGGAGAGACATGAGGAGGTAGAGACTGAGATATCCTATCAACATCCTCTTTCATGTGACCCATAATTGAGCAATCCAAAGGTAGGATTAGTTAGTTTATTATGAAGTTGCTAATGTTAATTATGATATTTAATATAGAGTTACTCATGCTTAATTCCAATGTTCAATGTGGAGTACTAATATTCTACTTGTTAGACTATTTTAGTGATGGAACTCTAAGTTGTTTGCAGGGACTAAATCAATTCAAGGTATCCTCTAGGGTCCATTGCTTGGAAAATTGATAATTTAGAATAGATTCGGTATAACTTCTATCAGGGACATTACACATGGGTTAGAACAAGAACTAATACCATAGTTGTCGGGAGATGCGTCTCCCCCCCCTCTAAGACGCATCTTGGAGACCAGTACCGTCTCCGGAGACGCCTCCAGGAGGCTAGAGACTTCCGCCGAAGTTTCCCGAGTACCCTGCTATCTCCTATTGCAGAAAATGACGTCTCCCGCTAAAATACCTAAAAAAACTTTAAAGTTTAAACATTTGAAACTTTAAAAATTAAAACATAATGTATTTGATGCGTCTAAGAGTGATTAAATTATTGTTTTGAAAGTTCAATGTCATCATATTTTAAGATTTTCTATAAATTATTAATTTTTAATTTTTTATATTTTTTATTTATATTAAAAAAAATGGTGTCTCCAAGTACCCCGTCTCCTATTTTCAAAAAAAAGTCGTACCGGTACTGGTACCAGTCTCCCGTATCAGTACCAATACCAGTCTTGCAGCAACTATGACTAATACATGGCAGAAAGAAATGCACTTGGTGACATTTGGTATTTTTGCGACATTCCCTTGAATTCAACAAGGCAACATTTTGATTTTTTATATCTCATCTTTGTTGTATATTCTAATTTTTTACTTCGACATTTATTTTTTATTTGATTTCTTCAATTTGACTTTTTCTTTTAATTCTATATTTGTTTCTGTGTTTTAGATCCCCTTATTGGCACAAATTGATTGATGCAATTGTTGTGATTGATTGGGGGTTCCAACCCACTTCTATTCATGATCTATGGGAACTAATTTTGATGGAGAAGGTAGCTGATGTGCAGTCAATCCTTCATGAACAAGCAGCTATTTGGAGGAATAAGGGTTGCACTATCTCTGATGGATGAACTAATAGAAAAAAGAGGGCACTGTTGAACATTTTAGTTTTCTTCAAGTGACCCAATCTTCTTGAAGTCAGTTGATTCTTCATAGAAGAGAAAAAATGCAGATTATTTGTCATTTTGGAAGAAGCTTTTGTAGAAGTCGAGGAAAATTATGCACAAGTAATCATTGAGAATGCAGCCAATTATGCTGTTGTGGATGGATTACTAATGGAGAGATATCTTAGCAGTTTTTGGACTCCTTGCTCAACACATTGCATTGATCTAATGCTGAAGGGCATTCACAAACTAGAGTGGATTTGATGCAGTCAAGATCAGGGGTTTCTATCGAAAAGCCCAATCACACAGCCAAATATATTTATTCACTACAAATTAATGTTTACAGAGCTTATTGAATTCAAACCCTAATGTCTGGTAGCAAGATTCTAATACAGTACATTCAAATCACTTGTCAATCTCTACCACCCTTCTACAACTTCCTCCAGACCCCCCAAAATGCATGCATTAATCTTCGTTCTATTTGTTGATGGCTTGAAAGTTGAATTGGATCTGATCTTGGCTGTTTCAGAAATCGAATCTGTTGTAGCATGCCAAAGTGTAATAACAGGTTGGGAGTCTGCAAAGTGCATCAGCAAGCTGGAAACCTATAAAAGAAATGGAGAGTGAAAATCCCGCAATTGGCTAGTTCAAACATGAAATCCCACTTTAGGTGCATTTGGGTGGTAAAACTTTGCAACTCAAACATGGTGACATCATCTTCCAACAAAAAATGACTAACGTCAAGCTGATGTCATCGACGAAACCTATTCATTTGCACTGGTTTGTTAAGTTGTAAAGGTTCAGTTCACTTGATGATGTCCACAAGAGTTAAGATGACCAAAGTGAAATATCCCCAATGGAATATTATCTAAATTTTTTTGCAATTGACCAAACACAATCAAGCATGCTCTGTAATGTTCCTTGCCACTGATCGATTAACTTTTCTGATTATGCTTATCTTGACATATTGCATTTGTCAATTAAGCAAATGAGCTGAGAATGAAATACTGAACTTCTAATCAATGAACCGATTTGAGCATTTACATTGCATAAATTTTGATCATTACAACATGAGCATATTACTGATTATGTCCAGTCCAATACAAGTATGTCTCAGAACATTTAAATTGACTGATTACACCAATTAAACTACGCAGATTGGTAGATCAGAACTTCAGACAAATGACTGGTCACACTACAAGAACTGCTCAGAATTCCAAATCAGTTTGGTGACAACTCGAAGAACAATACAGCGATTGGAAACTAGTGCTTCTTGGTGACTTACAAGCGTGAAGTATTAAAGAACAGACTCGTAAGCAAATGCAAAGACTGAATCTGATATAGAACTTAGCCCAAAAGTCTTAATCGACTCATACATTTCATAACATGGCACTCTCTTCATAGCAGTAATTAAAGGAGACTATAACAACAGTTTAAGACAAGTTTCTGAGTAATATAGAACTGAAATTCTAGAGCAGCAAACCCAGAACTGTTGCATTCACTTATGAACTCTATTTCTAAGTGCTGATGATAATCATAAACTAAGCTACAAACAGATTATAAGGTCTAATGTACCCAGACCTGCTATTGGCACTCCCACAATCCACTGAGATGGCTCGAACCACTTAATGGAAGTCTCAGAACTGTACCATATGCAGATTGGAGCTTTTGTGAACTGGTGAAGTTTTCATTACATATAGCAATGTCTCCTTATACAAACTTCAGACTTAGGATATTTGAAATAGCCAATACCAAGGATGCAACAAGAACACACTAGAAAGCCATCTTCCTAAATCTGAGCAATGATCTCAAATTCATGCTTTAGAAGCCCTCGCAATAAAATGCAATAATAAATCAGCTATTGCATTATTCAGAACCCTTTATTGCAATAATAAATCAGCTATTGGCTACTGCAATAATTCAGAAACCCTTATTCAAAATTGCAATAATACATCAGCTATTACAATTATTCAAACCCTTGCAATAATAAACCAGCTATTGCAATAATTCAGAAACATGCAATAATACATCAGCTATTGCATAAATTACTTAGTTCCTCAAACAAGCAGATTTGTAACTTCAGCCTTCAGAATTATCTCCGTTAAGCACCAATGTGTTTCCTAACTGAAAACACCATTAAATCTCCTGATTGTATATTGCAACAGCGAAGAGATTGTAAGCCAAGAGGGATTTCGTCCTCAAAGCCCCTTGAAAATCCAATCTCTCAATGAGACAAAAATTCATTAACAATTTTCTCTCAACCAAGCCCCCCCCAAATGAGCTCTCAACTCCCCTTTATAAAGAACTCCTTGATCTTCTAGAAAGACCCAAGAAGAGTGTTCAACAAGCTTTTAGATGAATATTTTAATACTCCTTGATGTGACCTCTTGATGTGACTCCTTTATATGACTCTTTGATGTGACCCCTTGATGTGACTCCTACTACTTAAGTCACCTTTTGAAGATATATTAATAAAGTGAGTTTATTAATTTATCATTAAAGTATGTCACTTTTTAACCTTTTAATATAATTATTTAATATTACTCTTTTGACTTTGCACTTTTTGCCTAGTAACATTAAATAATTAAAATAATGATTATTCCTTAAGAGGGCTAGAAAACGGGGACATTATAGTCCTCCCTTCCCAGGGATTGCTTGCCCTCAAGCAATCCGCAACTGACAAACCATCTCGACTATCACAGCACCTGAAGCCAGATTGGAAAACCAACCGCACCTGTCCACTAACCACCTGGATCCCAAATGGTCCTACAACATGTGCTAATCCGTAGACTTTGTATACAACTGGAACCCAAGACGTCGTCAAACTTTGGATCCCATGGATAAACTGGAAGTCCCATTTGCCTAGCCATCATCTGCATCATTAACTCCATTCACTAACTCTATTCTTGAGTTCTTTGTTCAGCTAAACGCTGCTCCTGGGCTAGTGTGTCCAACAATTGTAGAAACCTTTCCTCACCTGGATCCTGTTATATCCCAAATTGTGAGGTCACTATTTACAATTACTAGATGGGGTAAATGTGAATATAGTGTGAATTCTGAAGATAAATTAATGATGCTTGTACCTTGTTTTCAATATGAATGTATCTCACTTGATGTTGTTTCATTTGATGTTATCTCAGTTGATGTTATTCATGGTGAAATACTGCATAAGAAGGTTAATGAATCATGTTGATTTATCTTGTGATGTTTATATATACTGCTATTGTTGTGAACATTTGACTCTCGTGAGTTTATGTCAGTGGATGCAGGTATGTAAACCATTCCTCCAGGCAGAGGAGAAATATCACTCGGGAGAAGAGCTTGGTCGGATAAGCAATAATGTGAACCATCTGAGCATACACACACACGTTCCTTAGACTGAGTAAGCTTAGTCAGTTTGTGCGGGTAATAGATAAGTCATCCGTAGGCTTATGTGTTTGCATTAAGAGTCGTGTTTAATTCTATATGCATTTATAAGTGATGTTTATCTATGTATTTGTTTGTGGTATTACAATTATGTGGATATTAATAATATTATATTATTATTGCCTGATGACTTTATATATATATGTATATATATATTTATATATCGGGTATATGCTGTTTGGCTCACGATGTATTTATATTTGTTAAATATATGTAATTATATATTAAAGATTATATATAATATTATTATAGTTATATTAAAATATATATATATATATATTAAATACTCGGGTATTTAAATATTTATATGTTTAGTATATTTAAAAGAACTATCATAATATTTATATAATAAAATGTATAATTGTTCCTAATGGAATTATAATTAACTTTGGAAATATAATTATTTTCAAACTGATTTAATATCAATTTCTCAATTTAAGAAAATCAAATTATTCTTCTCAACATAGGAAATCGATTTATTTCCTAAACTTTTGAAATATATATATATAGTTTTAAATATTTTAAATCTCTCAAGTGAAAATTAAAAGATTAAATTTTTACTTGGAGTAAATGTTAGAATTAAACTATAGAGAAATAATAAATCTCTTCAACCAAATATAAGAGAATCAAGCTATTTTATTTGGAAGAATTTTAAATCATTTTTCAAAGGGAAATCAAAACATTTAAAAGGTAAATGTGGAACTTTTTAAGGAGCAAAATATTTGCCCTAAAACTTTTGAAAGAGCTTCCCGTGAAAATATGGCGCTTGAGGATGAACACGCAGGTTCGCCTGGAAGAAGGTTTCAAACTTGCTGAAAATGGGGGCGACACAGCCTATAGAAGATGAGGTGTTTTGAGTATTTCCTTGACCAATTCTTTGAAAGATGAATCATTTTCTTGCTGGCACCATTATTGGTGAGTTTCCTATAGGTGTCAATTTTATCCTTTAAGCCATGTGCAAGTTGAATTTTTCTAGTTTTGTTGGCTTAAACTAAGGTCGAATCACTTCATAAATTGATGAGTAAGGGGTTAGAAACCCGCTATGTTTCTCTTTGAACTTTTCAAAACATTGTGCTGTCATTTCTCATGCCTGCAATGGTGGAAAACGTTGGATTTTAGACTCTATAAATAGACACCTTATCATTCTGTATTTTACTTCATGTTGAATCTGAGTTTTATATTACTCTGAGCTTTCTTTATCCATTTCATATTTCTGTATACAAACTCCGTTTTCTGAGTAGAAATAATAGAGGATTTACCAGTAATTTGCCATAGTCAGTGTATAATCCCATTACAGCTGAGTGAGTATTCATTTGTGAGTTCATATAGAGTGAGTATACTTTATTGAGAGTTCATTTGGAGTGAGAAATCATCATTTGAGAAGTCTGTATTAGTGAGAAGCCACTGATTTCTGAGAGCTTGATTGAAAGGAGGACTGGAAGTGCATATTTGGGAGAAAAACTTATTAACAAGCATGGAACCCTCATCTTTTTACACTTTTGAATTAGAGTGTTGTGTTTCTATTTTCTTGTGTATGATAGGTATGTAATATCTATAAGTTGTTTCTTGAAAACAATTTAGTTATAAGGGGAAAAGAACTTTCAAGAAAATGTTTATATGTTAAGCATAAAAGGGAATTTGTGTAAAGGGGATTTATGTAAAAGGGGATTTGTATGAAGGTTTGTTTGTTTAGCATAAAAGGGAAATTATGTGAAAGAGATAAGAGAAGTTTTAAATGCATTTAGAATAAAAATTGCATGCTTTGTATGATCTCCATATAAGGAGAATACGATGATATAGTTTTTATCTAATAGGATTGAAATGAAGGCAGAATCAAGTAAGGTCTTTTAGCTTAAGTTATTAGGTTAAGTGAAACAAGCTAAGTACTCCTAAGATAAAGATTTCCTGATTAGGAGGAATGATACAAGACACTTGTAGACTGCTTCGTTTCTAAGTAGATAGATTGTAGTAGGTAGTCTGGGGTGACTGAGTACCCATTGAAGGACATAGCCTACGCGTAGTGTAAGATAGCCTTAAGTCAAATCGGCCCTGAGTAGTGTTTATGATAGATGATCTTCATTCGAAGTATTGAATGAGAATACTTTGGCCAAAGTAGTGAAATGTACGACATCCACTTAGGTGTGAGATAGTTGAGACTACACTGTCAGTTCATTGTGATCCTTGTACTATTTCGAGATTGTGAAATAGCAAGGTTCTAGTTGTGAAGGACATAGGACTATGCTCAGTTGGTAATTGTTAAAGGATACCCTACCAATCTCTTCGACGAAGGTAGGGCCATCTATTGAATAATGGATGTGCGGGGGACCGCATTATAAGTCCGTGGTTGGCGGAAAAGCGCCCGAGTGATGTTTCTCCTCCACAACAAGTGGCCGATGTACCAAGATTTGAAAGGAAAGGAACCTGGACCTTCTTACTACTATTTGTTCTAAAGCTCATTGGAGCTATGTTAGTTGAGGTATGTATTCTTGTTCATGTACTTGTGAAGTTATATTGAAATGGAATCTTTATTGTAAATTGATATGGCAACTGGTTCATGTTTTATCAATAAAGAAAAGGAAAAATTTTATTGCAATGTCATGTTAACATGTTTACTTACTTGAAGGATGTAAATTAAGGAAAATTTTACTTTACCAAAGGGTTGGGTTGTTACAGATCCCTTCTCTCTCCCATGTTCCTTGTATTTTGTTCACCTGTAGCTCTGTGATCTTCTGGCCCTATATTCAAGAATGCTCTGTTTCTCTGAGTGTTGTAATGATGAGTTAATGGTGGTATTTCATTCCCTGACATATCATGAACTGTTCATGCTGGAACCCCCAACAGGATGGCAAGATTTTTAGCTCTGATACCACTGTAATATCCCCAATGGAATATTATCAAAAAAAAATTGCAATTGACCAAAAACAATCAAGCATGCTTTGTAATGTTCCTTGCCAGTGGTCGATTAGCTTTTCCGATTCTGCTTATCTTGACATATTGCATTTGTCAATTAAGCAAATGAGTTGAGGATGAAATACCGAACTTCTAATCAATGAACCGATTTGAGCATTTACATTGCATAAATTTTGATCATTACAACATGAGCATATTACTGATTATGTCCAGTCCAATACAAGTATGTCTCAGAACATTTAAATTGACTAATTACACCAATTAAACTACCCAGATTGGTAGATCAGAACTTCAGACAAATGACTGATTGGTCACACTACAAGAACTGCTCAGAATTCCAAATCAGTTTGGTGACAACTCGAAGAACAATACAGTGATTGGAAACTAGTGCTTCTTGGTGACTTACAAGCGTGAAGCATTAAAGAACAGACTGGTAAGCAAATGCAAAGACTGTATCTGATATAGAACTTAGCCCAAAAGTCTTAATCGACTCATACATTTCATAACATGGCACTCTCTTCATAGCAGTAATTAAAGGAGACTATAACAATAGTTTAAGACATAAGTTTCTGAGTAATATAGAACTGAAATTCTAGAGCAGAAAACCTAGAACTGCTGCATTCACTTATGAACTCTATTTCTAAGTGCTGATGATAATCATAAACTAAGCTACAAACAGATTATAAGGTCTAATGTACCCAGACTTGCTATTGGCACTCCCACAATCCACTGAGATGGCTCGAACCACTTAATGGAAGTCTCAGAATTGTACCATATGCAGATTGGAGCTTTTGTGAACTGGTGAAGTTTTCATTACATATAGCAATGTCTCCTTATACAAACTTCAGACTTAGGATATTTGAAATAGCCAATACCAAGGATGCAACAAGAACACACTAGAAAGCCATCTTCCTAAATCTGAGCAATGATCTCAAATTCATCCTTTAGAAGCCCTCGCAATAAAATGCAATAATAAATCAGCTATTGCATTATTCAAAACCCTTTATTGCAATAATAAATCAGCTACTGGCTATTGCAATAATTTAGAAACCCTTATTCAGAATTGCAATAATACATCAGCTATTGCAATTATTCAAACCCTTGCAATAATAAACCAGCTATTGCAATAATTCAGAAACATGCAATAATACATCAACTATTGCATAAATTACTTTCCTTCTCAAACAAGCAAATTTGCAACTTCAGCCTTCAGAATTATCTCCGTTAAGCACCAATGTGTTTCCTGATTGAAAACATCATTAAATCTCCTGACTGTATATTGCAACAGCTAAGAGATTGTAAGCCAAGAGGGATTTCGTCCTCAAAGCCCCTTGAAAAGCCAATCTCTGAATGAGACTGAAATTCATTAACAATTTTCTCTCAACCAACCCCCCCCCCCCCCAAATGAGGTCTCAACTCCCCTTTATAAAGAACTCCTTGATCTTCTAGAAAGACCCAAGAAGAGTGTTCAACAAGCTTTTAGATGAATATTTTAATACTCCTTGATGTGACTCCTTGATGTGACCTTTTGATGTGACTCCTTTATATGACTCCTTGATGTGACCCCTTGATGTGACTCCTAATACTTAAGTCACCTTTTGAAGATATATTAATAAAGTGACTTTATTAATTTATCATTAAAGTATGTCACTTTTTAACCTTTTAATATAATTATTTAATATTACCCTTTTGACTTTGCACTTTTTTCCTAGTAACATTAAATAATTAAAATAATGATTATTCCTTAAGAGGCTGGAAAACGGGGACATTACACAAAGGTAATCTGCAAATTTTCCATTGGACAAGGAATTGCTACATGAAGTTAGATGACCTCAAAGTTCCCCAAGTGTAGATGGAACCATGAATATTGGTTTGTGTGAGGAAAGGTATCATAACCAAGTAAAAGAATTAGGTTGATACAAAGAGTCTGGTTTACTTAGAAATCTTTGCAAATGCGGACAAACCTTCCACTATTGGTTGTATGGGCAAACACATCGGAACAGGTTCAAAACATTATAACCTATTGAAATGCTAACGGTTTGGTAAAAAATTCTCACAAAAGCCTGAAGCAGACCAAACATCTGCAAGGTAGGTTCCATAGCAACTAAAAAGTCAGCAACTAGTAACACACCAAAAACTCGCAAAGCCATAACTTTGGAAAATTATGTCTTCTCTTCCTCAAATTTGACCTACAAGCACCCATTCCACTCCTCTTCAAAGTGACATCATTAGATTTCCCAAATCCTCTTTAAGAAACTAACCAAAACCAAATTACCAAAAATGTAATGTCCCCTTCTCTATGATCACCTAGTGTGAGAAGTCTGTAATGTCCCCTTCTCATCAACGATCAGCTTAGTTGCTCATCAGCCTATTCCGAAGGCTCGTAGGCTCGTTGAGGTAAATTTAGGGTTTCCTTGCTTGGAGGTTTTGAGGCATTTCTGGGTGTTTACTATTTTTAGTAAATACTATTTATGGCAGTGAGCAGTTGTCAGTTCTTCAGTTCTTCATTTTCAGTTGGAGCAGTTGCTTGGGTTTGAGTTTTGGCTTTCAAAGCATTATTTTGGTGAAATATTTCATTTCAAGGCAATATTGTTATAATTTCAAAATGACCCCATGGCCTAGTGCACTAACTTCAAGTTGTGTTTAAAAGGGGGGCATGAAGGGGGACGCCTTCATTAAAGTGAAATTATATTTTTATTAAAGTTTTTATTATGTCTTGAAATGGACGCCACTTGAGGAGGAATTAATAACTTTTTGAAATTTGAAAAGTTTCAAATGTGCCTTTTGGCGTACCTTGACGGGAAATTGAAGTCATCTCCTTTTCTTTAAAAATGAAGCTTTGCTCCAGCATTTGGCATCCATGAACTTATGCTAATGTTATGCTGTCGAAATGACAACTTGGTTTTTACTTCGAGGGATGCTTACCTTCTAGTTTCAATCCAATTTCGTCTTTGAAAGATAACACCTAGTTGGTCTTTTTGCTACTTCTCATTCAGACTAGCAGATGGAGCTCAATTGTTGAAGAATTTTGGAGTTTTTGTCAATTTTGAGTTGCTGGTTCACCTACAGCTGAAATCGATTTTTGTTCACAGCTCTTAGATAAGTTTGCAAATTGTTCTTGGTATTTTTGCTATGTGTTTGTTGACCAAGGGCGACCCTTTCCATGGAAGATGGGATTTTATTTCAGAGTATTTAACTTTATAATGCAAAATCGCCCCTCACAGCCAGGCCGTGCTTTTCAAGAGTGCATTGAAGTTTGTGCCAAAAGATTGAAGGTGTTTTGAAGTTACTTCTTTGTTGCATTTTGGGCGCCAACCTCCTAGAGAGCATCTGCATTTGACTTCATTCAATTCGGAGGTAAAATGAAAGAGCTATGAACATTTCATTGATTCACAGTTTGCTGGTTTTATATTTTCAGTTTGCTGGTTTAAAAATCAGATTGCTTAAGGTTCAGATTTTGGTTTGGTTTTCAATAATTCAGAAAGGTATTATAGAGAGAGATCATCTTCTATCAGTTGTACTTTGATTCTATTGAAAAACACTTATAATTTGCAGTAGTTCTCTTCATTGTAAGGCTGATAACAGTAGTACTGTTTCAGTCCATTTAATTGCTTGTAATGAACCGGACCAAATTTTTTTTTGAATTTTCACAAATGATTACAATGCAACACGCACCCGTTAAGGTTAGCAGAAACCCAAAACGATGCGGAAAGTAACTCTAACCAGAATGTACACCAGGATCCCGATGTGGGCAAGGTGTGAGCATTGGTCAGAGGATCTCAAAGGAAAATGCTGAATAAGAACTCTAACCACGAGATGCGCCGGTGAACGACGAGCATTCGGTCAGAGGATCCCTATCTAATGCAATACTGAAAATTAGCTCGACACCAAGTATGTGCTACTCAATCCGTGACGAATATGAGGCGACCATATGGCGGAGACTTTAGGAAATTACAATGCAAAACAGAAATAGGCGGCAAGCCAGCCTCTTCCACTTGTTCAGTGGGCAGTACAAATATAAAGAAATTGCGGAAATGTTAAAAGATGCTGACAGTACTACTGTACAGCTTACAATATCAGAAAATTCATCAGTTAAGCATAATATAAGAGAGTCTTCAACATTACATCAATATAGAATGATAGCTTCAGGTCTTCTCAATAGCTTCCCTTCCAATTAACTCAAAAGATTAATTTAAGCTCGCTGTTATGACAGAGTAAGGACTGTTTTTCTGTTATCAGCAACACTGTAACACCAAAATATGCTCACAAACCTCACACCACTCATTCAAAATGCAAGTAAATAGATGCAAATGACAACTAAGATGATGGCGCCCAAGTTCAAGACACAAAACAACCCCAAAACACTGATATTTAATTTCTGCTCAAATCCCAATGAAGGTACAATGGTACGGCCCCTAGAGGAGGGCGATTTCTTCTTAAAATTCCAACACTTGATTAAAAATCACAAAACTTTACAATAATTGGCGCCCAAGCAAGACTAATGGAAATATGCAATACCCACAATGAAATCTTTTTGTATTTTTGAATTATGAGCAAAACATGCCTACAGCAATGCAACATCAGCAACACTAAAACACGACAAAATGCTTGAACATCATCACTAAATGCAATAGAACTCAACTACAATGCAAAACTACCAATAACAAGCTAACCTCTCAACTAGTTGCTATCTTTCAAGCAAGAAGATGAGCCAATGCTAGGAGGTGTGCTTTCCTCGAAGCGAGTGCCTGAAGTCAATCCAGCAGCATAACGGTGTAGTAGACAAAAGATACCAAATGAAGAGCTGAGGCCTGATTATATAGACGAGAGAGAAACATCTAGAAGCTTCCAGAGGGCGCCCTAACCCTAATTTCAAATTCACCTTTTCCCTCCAAAAGATGGCGTCCATTTTCATCAATAAAACATTTCACTTTTTAAAATAAAAACAATCTTCTCAAAAGGGCGTCCCAATTCACTTGTCTCAATATTTGGCATATAAAAATTATAATTTATCTCCTTATGACGCCATGACCCTCAAAGTCCCCCTTTTTAAAAACAACTTAAAGTTGCACTGCTAGGCAAGGGGTATAATATTAAAATAATAATATTATAATGAAAATACTTATCTCTCCAAGAAAAATGCGCCCAAGGCCAAGAACTGAAGTGCCAGCTGAAACAACTGAAGAAGTGATCCAACTGAACTGAACCCAAACTGTCCACTGCCAAAAATAGAATTTACTAAAAATAGTAAATTCGCGAAGTTGCCCGGAATGCCAAACTAAACACACCACTGCGAAGCTCTCTGAAAACCCAGAAAGAATCCGCAATCAGAATCCCAAACTCCAAGCAACAACCTCCTCAAAACTAGGAAACCCTAATTTCACCATCCGCACAGCCTACGGGTCTCCGGAATAGGCCAACGGTCAACAGAAACGATCACTGTTGAGAAGGGGACATTACAGTCCGCCCTCCCCAAGATTGCTTGCCCTCAAGCAATCGCAAGTCTGGATGTTGTATAATCTCCTCATCCTCCCAAGTAGCATCCTCCAATGGTAAATTCTTCCACTTTACCAAATACTCTTTGATTGTTCTCCTCCTCAAGGAACGCTCTCTGAAATCAATAATCTGTTCTGGAACCAAGGTCAACTGCCCTTCTTCATCCAAAGGAGGTAACTGTGATGAAGCCACAACGTTGTGTCCAAGTGCCTTTTTGAGGTGAGACACATGGAAGACATTGTGGACCTTACTACTCGAAGGTAGTTCCAACTCATAAGCCACCGCTCCAACCTTCCTAACAACTTTGAATGGTCCATAGAAGCGTGGTTTCAGCTTCTCAGCTCCACTCTTCTTAAGTGTGGACTGTCTGTAGGGCTGAAGCCGAAGATATACCATGTCACCAACCTCAAATGAGCGCTCAACACGCTGCTGATCAGCGTACATCTTTTGCTGATTTTGTGCCATTTGAAGGTTGTCCTTCAAGGATTTCAAAACATCTTGGCTCTGCTGCAACCAATCCTTGGCTTGAGGAGCTTTGCTATCGCCAAACACCAAATCAGCAAAGCTTGGAGCCTCGTAACCATAGAGGGCCATGAATGGAGACATCTTTATTGACATGTGGAAAGATGAATTGTAGCAATATTCACCCAAGTGGAGCCATTTTACCCAAGCTCTTTGCTGTTCCGAGACATAATTTCTGAGATAGCCCTCCAACCATTTGTTCACAATCTCCGTTTGCCCATCCGTTTGTGGGTGATAGCTAGTGCTTGGAGTAAGCACTGTACCACTCATCCTAAAAATTTCCTGCCAAAAGGTGCTTAGGAACTTGCTGTCCCTATCACTCACAATATTTTTAGGCAACCCATGCAATCTAAACACTTCATGGAAGAACAAATCTGCAACTTGAGCTGCTGTAAATGTGCTAGTGATGGCAAAGAAATGAGCGAATTTGGTCAATCTGTCCACTACAACATAAATACAGTCTTTGCCTTGGGCCTTAGGCAACCCGGTGATGAAATCCATAGAGATACTCTCCCATTTTTGACTTGGAATGGGAAGTGGCTGCAGTAGACCAGCTGGAAGAGAGTGCTCATTTTTATTCATTTGACAAGTACTACACTCCTTGATGTGACGCTGAACATCATCTTTCAACCCCTTCCAAGAGAATCTCTCTCGAATCTGCTTGTATGTCTTGAAGTACCCTTGATGACCAGCAAGTGGACTGTCATGGAAAGTCACCAAAATCTTCTTCTTAAGTTTAGAATCAGCCACCAAGAAGATTCTTCCCTTGTAGTGGATCAACCCATCAACTACCTTGTACCTTTCATCATGAAAAGTACCTTCAATAACGCTGGTTGCAAACTGATTTTTGGCATAATCAGCAAGCAACAACTCCTTCCAATCAGCATTAAGCTCACACAATGAGCTCAAGTGAGGCCTTCTGGACAAAGCATCAGCCACAATGTTATTCTTCCCTTTGACATACTCAATGTCAAAATCGTAAGCTTGTAGCTTACTCACCCACTTCTGCTGTCTCTCATTCAAGTCCTTCTGATGCATAAAGTGCTTGAGACTGTTGTGATCAGTCTTGACCACGAATTTACTTCCCACCAGATATTGTCTGAACTTGGCTAATGCATGCATGATTGCAAGCATTTCTTTGTCGTAGATAGAGTAGGTCCTTTCAACCCCTCTTAATTTTCTGCTTTCAAATACAATTGGATGCTTCTCTTGCATCAAAACAGCCCCAATACCTTCCCCTGATGCATCACACTGTAACTCGAAGGGTTTGGAGAAATCTGGTATGGCCAATACTGGGCAAGAACTCATGATTTTCTTGAACTTATCAAACACACTCTGAGCTTTTTCTGACCACATGAAAGCCCCCTTTTTAGTGAGGTCAGTAAGAGGAGCAACACTTTGAGAATACCCCTTTACGAACCTTCTGTAGAAGCCACAAAGACCCAAGAATCCCTTCAAATGAGTCAGATTTTCTGGAGGTGGCCAATCTACTATAGCCTTGATCTTTTCTGGATCAACCTTCACCCCTTCAGCGCTGATTATATGGCCAAGGTAGAGCAGCTCCTTCATTCCAAATTCACATTTGGACTCTTTTGCAAACAAACTTTCTGATTCAAGAATGCTAAGCACTTCCTCCAAGTGCTTGAGGTGTTCTTCCCACGTCTTGCTGAAGATGAGAATATCATCAAAGAAAATTAACACAAATTTCCTCAACTGCTTCTGGAAGACTCTGTTCATGCAAGACTGGAAAGTGGCTGGAGCATTAGTCAAGCCAAAGGGCATGACTAGGAACTCAAAATGACCATAGTGGCATCTGAACGCCGTCTTCTCAACATCTGAGCCCCTCATCCGGATTTGATAGTAACCCGATCTCAAATCAATTTTGGAGAAGAATTTAGCACCATGTAGCTCATCAATGAGCTCATCGATCCGAGGAATAGGATACCGATTTTTTATTGTGCTTTGATTCAAGGCACGATAATCCACACACATGCGGATGGTGCCGTCCTTCTTCACAAGGACTACAGCTGAAGCAAAAGGACTCTTGCTAGGGCGAATGAAGCCCATCTCCAAGAGTTCCTTAATGTTCTTCTCAATTTCATCTTTCTGCTTCTTAGGATATCGGTAAGGAGTTGTGATGACTGGTTTGGCCCCTTCTTTGAGCTCAATGACATGCTCAGCACCCCTTTCTGGTGGTGGCCCAGGTGGTAGATCAGCAAACACCTTACTCCTCTTGGTGAGTATAGATTGAATATCAGGAGGATATTCCCTCTTGGTCTCAACTGGACTAGCAGGAAGAACCATGCATTCCGCAGCCCACTCCACTTGGTCATGTCTAATCAGCCTTTCCATCCTTTTGAAAGAAACTATACGAGGACCACCATTAGACATTCCTCTCAAAACAACTTTCTTGCCATCAGATTGGAACTTGAGCTCCATTGTTTGTAAGTTGAGAGAGATTTCACCAAGTGAACGTAACCACTGTATGCCCAAAACTGCATCTGTGTCACCAATAGTAACCACATAGAAGTCATCTTTGACTTCATAGTTCCCCAACTGCAAGGACATGTTAGGAACTCTTCGTGTGCAGGAAATGTGAAACCCATCAGCCACCATGACTTTGAAGCCCTCAAATTCTTCAGTTTTGAGACCTCTCTTGGCAACCACACCTTCATCAATGAAATTGTGCGTTGCACCAGTATCAATCAATGCAACAATACGATGGCCTCCAACTCCACCACGAACCTTGAAAGATTCGTTCTTTTGGAAACTAGAGAGTTGGGCAATAGGGCCCCCAACTCCTTGCTCATGATCGGACTCTTTTGTGGCTCTTTCATCCTCGCTGTCCCCAAAATAAGACTGCTGATTAGACATATCAGATGCTGATTCATAATCAGAATAGGTCCCCATTTGATTATAACGCCCTCTTCCAGGACATCTATGGCCTTTAGTCCAAGGCTCTAGACATGTGTAACACTTGCCCTCCTTTCTAAGCTGTTCACGTTGCTCTTCAGTCAACTTAGGTGGGAACTTCTTGTGCTGATTAGAAGAATGTCTCTTATCCTTATCCTTCTTATGGCCAAAAGGCTTAGGCGGAAATTTAGGCCTAGGGGCTGATAACTCCATACTACGAGCCTTCTTGATTGCCTCATCAAGACTTGGTGGATCGAAAGCTTTAACCCACCCTTTCAAGGGTTCAACCAAACCTTCAGAAAACAACACAACCAATCTTCTTTCGGTGATGTTGGGCACCATCACAGAAAGCCTTTGGAAATCAGCAATGTAAGAATCCAAGGAGCCATGTTGCTTGAGTTGTGCAAGCTCGCGAAACCTTACTTCAGGATCCTTAGTGTTGAACCTTTCAATCAGCTTGTTAGTGAATTCACCATAGGTTCGGATAAGGTTATGGCCGAGTGTGACCAAACCATGGTACCACCATTCATGGGCAGCTCCTTCTAAATGAAGTGTTGCAAACTTGATGGCATCTTCTTCTGGCATGGGACGAAGTGAAAGGTAGTTGTCCAGCTTCTGAACCCACGATCTTGCCGAGCACTTATCACTTCCATCAAAGTGAGCCAATGTTACCTTCCCTAATGCTTGATGAAAGTCAGTTCTAGGAGCCATATAAGCTCGGTTATCAACTCTTCCTCTGTGTCTTCTGTTTCTCTGATTCATGAATTGATCAAAGGACCATTGGTCCCTAAGATCAGGAGGTAGGGTAGCATACTCCATATAGGCTTGTCTGGCATCGTCTACCAAGGGAACGGTAGCTTCAACTGGTTGTTCTTCTCTAGGAGTGAATGTAGGAAAGAGCGGTCTAGAGGCTGATCCGCTAGAGATGGCATCATGCTGTCCAATGGTTCTACTGCCTCCACTACCATTGTTCCCATTGTTTCCATTGACCCCACTGCTTTCTCCTGTATTATGGTTTGGATTCGGAGTATGGTTCTGAGAGGCTTGTGTCATGTCCCCATTTTTGGCGAGCATCAGAGTTCGTAAGAGTTAGTATGCGAGCCTATTATGCGACCCTTGTAGGCTGATAGGTTGGATAGAGGGTCATTTCGGAGCTTGGCTCAGCTTTAGATTGGCAGTGTTGATCAATTGGCTTTCGTTCGGGCTCATTCGGACGTTTCTTGCAATAGTTGCTATTTTTAGCAGTTGTTGGCAGTCGGCGTGGGACCCCTACTATTTTTAGCAGTATGGATTTGGCAGCGTTCAAAATCACTTCAGTGTTCGTCAGCTTCAGACGGATCAGTCATCGGATGAGCAACGTGGGAGATATTAATATTTAATTATATTAATTAAATATTAATTATTGATGGTTATAATATAAAGTTATAATATTAAATTATAACTTAAGTGATTCTATTTGAGGGGGTCGCCCAACATCAGGGAAGGGGCCATTTTTGCATATTAAATTTATAATTTAATATTTGGCTGAGACTATTGAATTAATAAAAGAATTAAAAAGTCAAATATTTTAAAATTCCCTATCTTTAAGGAAATCGCACTTTTGAGAAGAATATAGGCTTTGCATTGGGATGAGAGCTATTATGACATTTGTGAATTGAAAATTGATCAGTCTTGGACAGAGAACGGAAGCTGTAGGGTTTCAGTCTCGAACGCATTGGAGAACGAGCCATCTCCAGTGAGAGCGATTCAGAGGGTGTGAAATATCATCCGATTTATTGCCAGCAGAGGTTTCTTCATTCAGAGGAAATCATTGAGCTTCAGAGAATTAATTATCTTCAGGGTTTCAGAGAGTTTCCTTCTTTCAGAAGACATCTAACAACATAGGCGCACATATTCTCCACATTCAGAGATTCCAGAAGGAGGCCGTACCTTTATTAATTGCTGTTGCTGTCTCAGCCGTACAAATCTGTACAGTACAGCCGTACCATCATTGAAAAAGGTGTATTCTCCAGAGGAAGTATTGTTTCAGCCTAGTTTTCATCTGGGAGCATATAGCAAGTCAAGGCGCCTATCCTTATTGTTATTCTGGAGACTTCTTTGAGTGTCGTACCTCCCTTCATTAATTGCTGATCATTATCAGGCCGTACTGCTATGTACCAGGCCGTACCAACAGCTAGGAGGCGAGTTCTTATTTCTGTTCAAAGCGCCTATCTCCCAGGCAAGCTATCTTCATCACCTTGGACGCAGGAGTAGCTGGAGTCTTCTGTGATCACCAGACAGGAGGAGAAGGACAAATATCATGCAGCCGTACCATTTCAACTAATTACCAGCAAGTTGCTATCTTCAGGTTTTCATTAAAAATCATTGCTTTATTCATTTGCATGTAACTGGGTTATATTGTAATCGTCTTCAGAAGATTCTTTAATGAACAAGCTTCGGTATTTGCTATAGATTTTGTAGTTCTCAGAGACATATTATTTTATGGCATTTATTCTGTATTTCTTGCAAAAATCGCAATCTTCATTTATTGCTTAAAACCCTAGAAACGTCAAAAAAACCAAAATTTCAGAGAAACATCAGGAAAACAGTCAGAGACAGAAATAGGGGAAACAAGGGGTTTCTGATTGAGTCAAGCAATTTCGGGGAGAGAGCGGTATCATGTCCCCATTTTTGGCGAGCATCAGAGTTCGTAAGAGTTAGCCTATTATGCGACCCTCGTAGGCTGATAGGGTGGATAGAGGGTCATTTCGGAGCTTGGCTCAGCTTTAGATTGGCAGTGTTGATCAATTGGCTTTCGTTCGGGCTCATTCGGACGTTTCTTGCAATAGTTGCTATTTTTAGCAGTTGTTGGTAGTCGGCGTGGGACCCCTGCTATTTTTAGCAGTATGGATTTGGC
>VDFB02126946.1:0-19262 GCA_007258455.2 Sequoia sempervirens | reverse complement strand
CAATATACCTTCATCACTAATAGGAGAGGTATCAAGAGAAGAAAAAGTATGTGTGTTATGATTGTCTACACCTCCATTCACACCAATGGATAGTGTAATTATTTGGTCAAAGATATGACTATCATGTTCCTTAGTGTTGTAATCAAAATTAAACTCATAACAGGGGATACTGTGATTATAAAATCCATATTTAACCAAATCAAAGACACATCTTGTGAAAAATAACATGCTATGTGAAAATAAATAAAGTGCAATGCAATGATTTATATGTAATTTTCAGATGTAAAAAAAAGTAAGTTGTTGATTATAGTATGCAATAATCTAAAAAATGAAATGTTGGAGATGTGAATGTTAAATTAAACAATCCATGAAATGAGCTAATTTAAGCTAGATAAAATGAAATGCGTGTCACAAAAACTAAACTAACTTATATAGGTAGGTAATGGCACCAAATAGAAGTTGAAAAATAGGGTTTATAGTTTTGTAAAGGGTAATTTTAGGGGTGAAAAGGGATTGACTCGCCCAAGGTGGCGAATGAGTCCCGGTATGGAGTTTTTTAGAATTTTCAGAAAATTTTGAGTGGTTTTGATGTTTGTTGAGTGTTATGATGCAGACCTAAGTTAAAAATGCAGAATTTCAAAAAATTTAAATGAATTTAGATGCCAATAGTGCAACCTAAGTGCTCTTTTTATGAATGCAAAATTTAAAACCTAGCATGCCAATTAACTAATGCAAACCCTAATGCAAAGTCAATGCAAGGCTAGATATAGGATGAAGGACTTGAAATAAGAAAAGAAAAGTATTCAAAAAGTAAGTTCACCAAAATGACAATAGATTTTTTATGGATTAGGGATGCTATGTCTCTTTTCTCAATTAGGTCCTTTCACCTAAAGGAAAGAGATAGATCCCACACCATAAAAGTCTAAGTGGTTCACTCAATATAAGATATGTATGATGAAATTATGACTAAAGGAAATGATCTAAATGTAGAAAACTAATGAAAGTTATTGATTATTGAATGGAAACTAAAGAAATACAAATTATTTGACAACACATTGTGATATACATAAATGCCTTGAAATGAATGCATAACTTAACAAAAATAGATGAAATTGAAAGTGTGCACTTGGGATATAGATGGAGACTAGAAATGACTTTTGGAATGTTGCTGATGTTGATTTTTAGGCCTGGTGGAACTCATTCACCATTATGGCCGAAGTCCAAAAGGGTACCCAAAAATATAGAAAAAAAAATCAAGCCTGGAAGTGAGACCCATTTTCCAACCATGGAAAATTAGTCCACTTTTGAATTTATGAATATTCAAAGGTGGAAACATGAGCCTTTAGTCTATAATTTCTATTTGTTTAGGTGTCCAGTTATGAAACTGTCAGATTCAGGCATGAAAGTGATGTTTTGTTGATGTTTTTCTTTATCAATGTAGAGATGACTTGAAAAAAATTGTAATGCAATCTTCAATGATTCATAAGCCACCTAGATCTCTAAATATGAAAACACACAAGATAAGAAAGGGAAATGTTGGATGTTAGGGCACGAGGGTTTGTCTTGGTCAAACCCTTTTAGGTAATTAAACCGAATGAATAAAGAATGTAATTAAACATGAAATAATGAATTAATTACCTTCCCATGATGTTTGATCTTGAATGTGTGGGGTAAAACATGAAGAATCTTCCCTTGATTGTCTTAGGAAGTTATCTTGATGACTTGCAAAGATGAAAGCATAACTTGTTTGACTTGATAGAGATTATAGATGATGAATGAATGATAAGTGATGTGTGAATGAGTTATGATATTATGAATTAGGGCTGAGAAGGTTGTATTTATATGAAATTTTCCTAATTATCTCATAAATTGGATCCCCAAGGCCGACATGAGGAAAAGAAAAACTTAAATTCTAAAATTTCCTTCTCAAAAGTCAAAATTGACACAAATGAGACTCATTCACCACCTTGGGAAAATTGGTCCCACCTAGTAAGGACTCATTCACCACAAGTGTTAAATTAGTCCCAGTGGGTTCCATTGATAGCTAGGATGCTAGGAAGTAAAAAATAAGGTTTATATGATGACTTTGTTGGTTATTTGATAAAATTCTACCTCAGGATGTAAAATACAGGGTAATAGGGGCCTATTAATGATGTGAAGGTAAATTAGGGCTTGGGACATATAATTCAATATGAAAGTGTGATTAAATACACTTTACAACACTAAAATGTGGTCCACTTAGCCTAGAAAGCCACAAGAACCAATGTTAACATGTAAAACACTTACAACACTAGGTTGAGCTTAGGTTTAGTTTACAAGCCCTCTAGACTGATGTGAAGATGCAATTAAATACATTTTATAATGTTGAGTTAGGGAAAAATGACTTCATTAAGTCTAGAAAAGCATAAAATTCCTTCATAAAAATTTACAACACCTTTGCAAGACATCGATAAATACATATTATTCAGTTTGCAAAGGGTCCAAGACCTAGTGTGGACGTGAATAACAAATCACAACACCAAATCAAGGCCTTATTAATTCCAATTGGTCATCAATTATTCCAAAATAAAGAAAGTTTCTTTCTTTCTATGATACAATATGATGCTAAAAGAACCCAAAAATGTAACCTAATTGATGTAGCAACTATTAGGGATGATTATAGAGCATAAAAGGTTATGTACCTAGATAGAAAGTTTTTTTTGAGCTATGGAGTATTGATTCACCTTCAATGGAAAATGGGTCCTTTTAGGGTTTCAAAAATATGATTTCAAAACTATGTACCTTGATGTCTGCATTCTTGAAATCCTAGTTATCAATTTTTGGAAGCATGTAGTTAAGTCTATGGAGCAATTTTTGTGATCTTGCACTTCAAAAGAAAAATTTAGCAAATTTGACAGCTTTGCAACTTTGCTCCAAATCTTGCTCCAATCTAAAAAAATTGCAATAAAACACTCAAGGGAAACATACTTGTTGATTTGTTAGTGAATGGGGGTTTTCCTAAGTCAAACCCCTTGTAGGTAATTAAACCAAATGATGAAATGAATAAAATGAAGCATGACAATACAATAATGTAAATGATGTCACCTTGAATTTTTTCTTATGATGTAAATCTGAAACATTTGTGGAGTGGCCATGAAGAATGTATATATTGGATGTAATATGAAGCTTCTAAATAGACCCTCAATGCAACATTTAGTTCTTAGATCAACACACACGAATGCATTACACCCTTGACATGATGACAAGACCTTGAATTACTACAATAATGACTTGAAATATGCCTTGTAATGCCTGATCACTTGAATTATTAAATGCTTAAGATTTATCTTGAAAATATTAGGTGAAACAATATGAATTAACTCCTTATTTATACCAAACTAGGAATGTAGACACCGAAATCGAGTTTAAGCCCATGACTTCAATATTCTTAATAATTCATACTTATTCCATGGTCATGATTAAATAATGTCAATCATTTAATTAGTTCACTTTAACTTTAATTATTCTATTAACTAAATAATATTAATTATTTAATTGATTAACATTTTCTTTATTCTATCTGATTAATTAAATAAACACTTTTTATTTAATTATGTTAATAATTAACCTTATCCTTCTTGTCAAATTAAATAAATTCTTATTTAATTTACTCTTTATCATACTTCAACTATAATTAAATAAATTTTTATTTATTTAATTATTCATTTAATCCCTTCATCACTTAATTAAATAAATCTTATTTATTTAATTATTCTTCAAATATCAAATCTTGAATTAAATGAATTATTTAATTCATAAATCCTATTTTAACGCATTCCTCTATATTTGGATAATTGTGTGAATTATCTAAGTATTCACTTTACTCGACTCAAAGATTTATTTTAATTGTTCGTTAACTTTTGATTTAATGTCTGAGTGGTTTTCTTGAGTAATCTCTTTGTCAAATCATTCAATGCCTAGTTCTAACTCAATGTGTGTACATGGATGTAAGTGTTCCTTGGTTTGCTTGCACAACTAGCTAGGAAGACTTTTCCCTGTCTTCATCCAGAAACCTGATAGCTTCTAAGGTTCTAATTAGGCTTAGATCATTAACTAAGTCCTATTCCAACTCCTCTCCAAGAGTTTTACAACTTGTGCTTCACCTTGAAAGACTAACACCACTTGAACTGGCAAACTATCTCTTCCACTTAGAAGGCTCTAAGTGCCAACATCACATGAAATCTTGAACTGATTGCAGGGGCATCAAAGATACTGAAAACATGCCATACACATCCATTTGGATCCATCTTGGATGGTCTTCAATCTTCCTTCTTACCGATTCCAAGAATTTGTCTTGAAGAGGCCTAGTTTCTTGTAGCCCTTGACAGTGACCTTTTTGCCATTCTTGCTCAAACTTTCTAAACAACCCAGGGAAAAAATTTCACATTTAGATACCCTTTTTGGTTCTCTAAAATATTCACCAGGTTTCAGGCCTCTGTCTCCTCCGTACACTAGGTTCCTATAAACTAGGTCAAATAGGGCTAAAAGACCTATTTAGTAGGGTTACACAGATTTCTTGTTTCTCTCTCACTCAAATGGATTGACTGGACCTCAATCCTTCTAACATGTGAAGATATGATCATACCCTACCTGGTACTATGCTTGTTCTGTACTGTACTTCTGACCCCTGCCTATACTCTTCACTTCTTCACTGTCAAACCTCTAACCGGGTACTTTGAACTCGCCTAGGGTTTGATTTTGCACTCTGCTACTCGACTCCACATGACTCCTACCACTAAGTATATACAGACCAATGGCTCCCCTAACAAATCCATCTATTCTTAGGAAATTCCCGTGGCTAGATTTCATGGGGGAGCCATAAAAAGACTGATTGTTCAGTACAGGACAGTAAAAACCCTAAACTCTAACTTATTTACACAAAACACTAAACTATCTCAAATGAACTTTCTTACAGAAGGGAAAACACTTAGAATTGTCCTGTGAACACAAAACCAATGTCAAATCAAAGCATTGAATCCTCCTTATGACACTGTCACTCAAAACATTCGGTGAACACAGAAAATTGCAGAGTTCTTTACTATTCCAATCACAACAAAACTTGATTACAAAAACTAACTTGCTTGAATTCGAGCCACACCTTTCATAGATGCCATTTTCCATGTTTTTAGGGATGTTGGTCGATCCCACACTCCTATCTTTTAGGGGATCCAAGATAACCGAGTTGCATGCAACATGACAAATGTTGTCATGACAACTTAATAACAACTTTTTGCAACTTCCCATTATGCCCTCTTCCAAACTCCTAGGACCTCTACCTCCTTGATTTTGAGCATCCAACTCCCTTAACTACCTCATGGCATCCTCCTAACAACATTGGTGTGTTTAGAACACATTTAAGACTCAAAATTCCAATTTAAGCTAAACAAAGCAAACTAGCAATAATGACTAAACTTTGGTGAATCTTAGTCCTAATGACTAATTCACCTAACCACAACAATGACCTTCTAAGGTCCAAAACAAACACACTATTACCCTGACTTGGCTAAGGTCAGATACAAGCCAAAAATGACAATTAACAAAATGGAGGTTAGCCTAGGTGCTCTTGCAACAGAATTAAATATTCTTATTTAATTAATTAAACCCTGTGTGTGCATCTAAACAAGAATTTCTTTAATCCATCTTTATCTTTGTCATGCAAAGATAATTCTTTGGCTTTCAAATACCAAACTCGAAGATTAAATCATTTATTTAATCTTTAATTCTATTTCAAATTGTATTACTCATGTCACTACTGACAGTGATAATAATGCATGTCTAATCTGTCAATCTCAACCATCCATTGATCTTTCAATCCTGACTTGTCGTTCAAATAATCAATCTTCTATAAATTGATATATTCTTCTTCATTCCAATCTCTCTCGAAATCTTATGACTTTTGGAGAAACTATCTTGAATCTTTGATGTTTTACTAAATCACTATCATAGGCTATACTTGCACAAACTTATGAGAAATCTGAGGGAAATTATACTACAATGGAAAAATGGAGAAGGGCAATCAAGATGATACATGGAATTATGTATATATTGGGTGAGATTGTTTCATTCTATTTACGTTTTGGCTTTCCTTTGTTCTTTGTTGCTTAACAATAGATTGCATTAGAGTCTTAGATTTAGATTGCATGTTTGCTCTGATATATTTCCTTTGCATTTTTCTAGATGTTACATTTGGTGAACCTAACGTGAAGACACCATCTTCGCGTACCCAGAGAATTTTATTTCATCTTGTAGGTTTTTGTATGAAACAACACATTAGTTTGAAAAAACACCGCAATTGACATTCGGAGATGCGTTAGTGTGGAAAAATGATGCAATTTACTTTCTTGGCCGCATCCGTGAATGGAAACGATGCATTTGAAAAAGAATCACGCATCTGTCATTTTTTGATTCGCACTAACTGGTGAAATACAGTGATGCATTTGATAGAGAAAATGACGCATCCGACTAGTATTGTTGTTAGGCTTTGGACTTTCAATTTATAGTTTCCTTTTGCCTTTTTATTTTAACTAATCTTCTATTTTCAGCACGTGTCTTGAGGAGTTAACAAGTTTTTGCAGGACAATTGACGAAGAAAATACTAAAAAATTCTAATGAATCTTTTTGCAGAACGCATGTCAAAGACCCTAGTTAATTTTTAAAATATATTTTTTGGTAGTGTAGCAAATCTTTCATTTGGATTAAAATTAACAAGTGTCTACTATGTTTGGTGCGAAAGAAAAACTATGTAATTACCCTCATGATTTGGTACATCGAAGTATCCTCTCCCCTTGTGCATCTGTACAATCCTGGGTGTAAGAGAAATGGTTACCAACTCTAGAACTTGGGCATGTTCTTGTGGGAAAATGTACTCACCCCAAGACTACTCAGACCGGTAGCATCCTAAACCCAAGGGACTTCCAACTGGTATATAAAAGTGGATTCTTGGGGAAAGCCCAAGAATCACACATATGATTCAGACAAGATGGATCCAAAAGGGGACTCTCATTGCATGGATCATGCCCTGTGAACGAAATGCCAGTATTAAACACCTGTTGTTTTAGAGACTAACCATTTTTCAATTGTTGCTTGGTATAGTGGCATGCCTGAAGACACTCACTACTAATCCCCTTGAGTAGAGATAGTAGTTCTTGGGAAGTCACTACCCAAGAATTCAAAGTTGGTGTGCTCAAATGATGTTAATAAGCCATGCAGGGGAGCCAATGCCACCAAAATTTTAAGCTATCCACTCTTGAGAAGGATAGGTATTTATCACCAATCCGGGGTATATCGGTGGGCTATACCAAGTATACAAACCCTTGTCCTATTAGCCTATTAGGATTATACTTGTATGTTGTCAAATTACACATTCTTTGAGTCCAAAATCAAATTGAAAACACTTTATCTTATGATTGTCTTTGTTTTCCTGAACTTGATCACTTAAAATAGTGTCAAGTTTTATATCTCAATCACTAAAAATAGAACAAAGTCACAACTATTCACTAGAAAGTCACAATTGTTTTGTCAAGTTACATCTATTTACTTTAAAGTCGCATCTTCCAGATTAGCTTGCATTTTCTTTGTCATAAACTACATCTGTCTTCAAAAATTGTACTTGTCATATTATATGACACATCTGACAAGGTGAGCTTCAATTGTTGTCTCAAACAACCCATTTGCCACTATCGCAAAAATTTCACCATTGTGTAAGTTTTGGAAAACTACATCTGGTACAATTTAAGTCACAACTATCATTACGAGTCGCATTGGTGACAAACTTAACCGCATCTACCAGATTAAGACACTGAACTTTACTAGAAACACACAACTGATTGATAGAAAGCCACAACTGTTAAACATAATAGCATTTGATAAATTATGTGATGCATTTGCTAGATTATTGGAAAACTAGAATTCATGGTCACTGTCTAGTCAACACTATCATACCAGTCTTTGATTTGTCTTACTTGTCCTTGGACATAAACTTGAAATGATTAGCTAAATTTTGCATCCTTTAGGTATCATTTAGTCATTACTATAGTTTGAGTTTTACTTTCATTTTTGAGTATATATTTCCTTTAGATTTAAACTTCTAGGAAGATCAGTTTTACAAACTTTAGGATAGGTCCACCATCTACACTCTAGAAAAATCATAGCATCAATGAAATTTGTCATTGAACCTAGTGCTATCATCTTATCCTTTGTCATATAGAGAGTCCTCCTAGCTCATCTGTCTAGTTAGGAAACTCAACTTGTCTTTTATCCTTTCCCTACATTGGTTCCTTCACTTAACTAAATTGACACCTTGGTTAGACTTTAGGTAGTTGGTCCCCTCATCTCAGGTTTACAAAATTGATTACCTTAGAAGCTTGCTTAGACTTTGCATCTTTAGATATTGTCATATTAGACAACCATCATCTTAGAACATTCCTTATTTTGCATTTAGAAAATCCCAAAAACATAGACTAGTGTCATACTATCCATAGATGTATTTTTGCATTCCTTGCATATTGAGCTTATCTTACATGGTTGAAACTAGGTCTAAGAGAAAAGAGAGAGAAAAGATGTCAAACCCAAATTAATTCATCAATCCATTCTCCACAAGACCTCACAGGACTTTATTAGACAAATTCACCACTAGAAACACTCAAGGACACATTGCAGTAGAAGACATAGAGGTTGCATCACAGGATCCTATGTTTGCCTCTTTTGTAGATGAGTACCTAGCAAATGATTGTCAATGATACTTAGCCAAATTGCTAATTGAAAGTGCTACCTTACCTACAAGATTTGATATTAGCACCTTACAAACTCAACCTACACAAGGGATGAATACAATGATTTCCATTACTACTATACCTCAGGTCAATACAACCATACCATTTGGCATACCTACATAGAGTACGACAGTCCATATGTCTCCATTTGGTAAATCTAGCATGACATTAGGATTTAATTTCACTATGGGGGCATCATCCTCCACTCCCTTTGGATCTAAAACATCAGCTTCTACACCAAATGTTAGTGTCATGAGTACCATACCACAGTCAACAGCCATACCTAGTGTTCAAACCACTAGTACTATACCATAGGTTATGCCAACAAGAGGCATTCCCTCATTCTAGTATGGCAATTAGAATCCATCTTCCTAGATCGACAGTCAAAATACATTCACATAGATTCAAAATTAGAATCTATTCTCTCAGATCGGTAGCCATAATCCATTCACATAGGCTCCAAGTCAAAACCCATTCACACAGATTTCAAATCAGAATCCATTTTGCTAGATTTCAAGTCAACAACAATTTGCATAGATTCTGAATAGAATCCCTCCTCCCGGAGTAGTATTCAGAATCTGTTCACACAGATCCCAAGTCAACACCAATTTAGGTAGACCCCAGTCTAGAACACATTTACCAACATTCTCAATCCAAACCCACCTCAAATACCAACATTCAATCGAAACCCATCACAAGACCTAGGGTTTGAGAATACCTATGTATGGACCCACATAATCCATCCACCACATCCTTAACCCAGGTGGACATCTTGTAAACACAAATGCATGCACTACAAACACAAATGGACAACATGGCGATGTCAACTAGGAAATATTTTTCAACAAAGTACATATGCCCATTTCCCTTGATAGATCATTGTACATGACTGATTTCCCTCACGAGTATGTCATACCAAATCTCCTTAAGTACAATGGCAAACAAAATCTGATAGAACATATAAGGGAATTTTCTACCATATGCAGAGACGTCGCTTATGATCCCACGTATCTTATGAGACTATTTCCAAGAAGTATTGTAGGGATTGCACTAGAGTGGTTTTCAAGTCTAGACTATGGCATCAGATCTTGGGGTGAACTGGCTGAGAAATTTGTTGAGCAATTCTCCTTCAACATAGACCATGAGATAAATATAGCAACCTTGTGTCACACAACACAAGACGAAGGTGAAACATTTATCGCTTTCTTCTAGAGATGGAGGACTATAGCTAGCCGGTGACCTATCAAGATACTTGAAAAAGAAAAAGTTACTATGTTCCAGGAAAACCTTCATGCAAAACTAAGGAGTAACTTAAGGGTACATTGTTGTACATCTTTTTCAGAAGTAGTGGAAAAAGGGGTTATCATAGAAAAGGATCTCATTGAAAAATGCAAACTTAAGACATCAACATCCAATAGAAATCTAATTGTGAAAAACACCCCCAATGACAAAAATAAATTTTGGTTTCACAACAAAAACATCACCAATGATGGGGTAGTTGATGCTAAAACTGTACAAGCAGGACCAATCATTACATTATAGGGACCTAACACTTATTCCAACACACTTAATGTTGTCAATTAACCTCCCAACATGGTCCAAAATACTCAACACTCACAACAACAATGGAGGTTTCAAAAACATGAGTTCACTCCCTTAGGGGAACCCATCGAGTCCATATTTAAGCAATTGTTACAACATAATCTTATATAGCTACAAGAACCAAGACAATTTAAACCAGTTTGGTGGGATGACATTGCCTTTTGTGATTATCATAGAACTAAGGTACATAACCTACAAAATTGTTTCCAACTAAAGAATATCATATAGGATCTTGTTGAAAGGAGAATAATTGAAGTTAGTGGACATAAACAAAAGTCATCAAACACTGATCATCAATTATTTTTTGATCCACTACATGACCATGGCAAAGGAACTGTTCTTAGTTCAAGTACTAAGACCAATATGTCAGCCAACTATGTGAGTATCAAGCATGATTATAATAGTGGAAAAACCATTCATCACCTTTGTGCCGTCAATGAGAAAATCAATACCATTACTATCAATACAAATCATGAGTGTGCAACAAATACTGGTCGTACTAAGATCACTATCCAAGGCCCTCCATCACAACAAACACAACAGCCTTCCAAGTCACAATATAACCTACTTGACCAATTGGGGAAGACCCCAACTCAAATCTCAATCTTGGAACTATTGTGTATCTCTCATGAGCATCGATCCATTCTAGATAAGGCTTTACAAAATACCATAGTCCCCAATGATCTTGATGTTAATCATTTCTAGGAAATGGTGGGCTAGATTTGACCAATAACCATCATGCCACATTTTCTGAACACGACTATGCAACCAAAAATACAAACCATAACAACACTTTACATCTTGAAGTCCTTGTTGATAACACCAAAGTTAGATGAGTTTTGGTACATAGAGGAGCAGGGTTAAATATGTGCACTTTAAAATTGATTAAGGAATTAGGTTTCTCATAAGCATGCATAGACAACTAAAAGTATTGTCATTAAAGCTTATGATGATGAGGAACGAAAATTAAAGGGGGTGGTAACACTTCCTATTAGAATTGGCCCTATGGTAATGGAGACAAAGTTCCAGGTCTTGGATCTCACCCTTCCTTATAACCTTCTCCTAGGTAGACCATGGATTCATCCCATGAAGGCAGTCCCTTCCACTTATCATCGGTGTCTTAAATTCCCTTACAATAGCACTGAAATGACTATAGATGGTGACCCAGATCCATTCCAATATTGCACCAATCTAAAAGAGATACCCCAACGCCAAGTGCCAATAAACCAAGAGGCTTCATTGTCTAATCCATCTCCCTATGTTGATTAGTCCATACTCACTCAAACATCTATTCCAACCTCCCTTCCTACCACTCCTTGGGTTGAGATCTAAGACAAGGGTTGTGGAGAGTATTAAATGAAGACATCTTATTGTGTTAGCCATTTGATTCCTCCTAAGTCATACAATTTACCTACATCAGATAGGAGACAATCTATGGTCACTATACACATTCCTCCCACAACAACTTTCACTAAATGGGTAGAATTAAGCAAAGAGGCCATAAATACATAAGATGTTACTTCCTGGTTGTACATGGAAGGTAATGAAGAACCTCTCTCACTTGCTCACATTCCTTCAGATCTATATGGAAAAGGCTTCATAATTATGCAGAGCAAGGGATATAATGGATAGAGCGTTTTAGGCTTAAATCAAGATGGGAGGATTGAACCAATATTTGTTTCTCAATGGCCAAAATGCATGGGGCTTGGGTTTCAACTAGTTTAGATTGGTGATCCTAGTACCACATCACCTTTACTCGAGGAAGTAAGTGCTTTAGAAGATATTGAGACATCTCATGACCCATTTGACCAATACCATTGTGACTCCCTCAACTCAAATGAATATGAGTGGGATTTTTTATCCTCTACTTCTTCCATGGACCTTGACAAGCTCTTTGGGGAACTCAACTTAATGTTAAGATCCTTACCAAATCCATTGAATTCCTATCCACCAAAGAATATGACCAAAGAGGAATGGTTTAAACACTACTATTGGGAATCACTTGATCCTACCTCTTGGCAACCTGATACATCTGTTTCAGATAACCAAACCTTAGCATTAGGCCCACCTCTCAATCCCCCTAGATCTAAACCTAAGAGCAAGTAGGACTTAGTACAAGAATTTTGTGACCATATGAATAACTCAATCTTTACCTTGAACCCATTAAACTTTGATAACTCCGATGATGACATGCCCTTAGTTTATCCCCAACTCATTGATTGGGACCAACAAGACACACCGTCTTAGACATTTTTGAGGATGACGAAGCAATTGTTGAGTTCTTGGGATTACGAGAAGGCATACCTAACGGTGATCACAAGGCTAGTTTTACCATTGAACTTGGAAAAAGCATATTTTGGGGAATGTTCCAACCCTCCAGTCATAAAAATGAGAAAATAATAAACAAGATAAAAAGGATGAGTCTCTAGGTGAAAATTGAAAGGTTCCTCTAGATGATGAAAAAAAGAAAAAGAAAGGATGCATCCAAAGGTGAAAACCTCTAAGGCACCTAAGGATGGAGGTTTGAACATTCTTCCCATTGCATAGGAAAAGTCACCCATGCTCATTGAAGAATCAGTAGAAGTCAACATAGGCACAAAAGAGAATCCTCAACTGGTTTATTTTGTAGCATCATTGTCAATAAAAGAGCAATAAAATTCCACAAATTCTCGCACAAGATAGATAAATTTTCTGGTCATATATAGACATGCCGGGTTAGATCCTGAACTTTTTCTACATCACTTACCTTTACAACCAGGTGTGAAACTAGTAAAACAAAATTGAGAAAAATGCATCCACATATTGCTTTACTAGTCAAGGAAGAACTCAAGAAACTATTAGATGTTGGTTTCATTAGATCAATCGACTATGCAGATTGGATTTCCAATCTTGTACCAGTCACTAATCCAACAAGGGGCATCTACATCTGCACTTATTTTAGAGATATCAACAAGGCTCGTCCAAAGGATGATTTCCCATTGCCACATAGACATGATAGTAGACATGACATCAGGATATGAGATGTTGTCCCTTATGGATGGATTTTCAGATATAATCAGATCAGAATTGTAGTTGAAGACCAACCTAAGACAACTTTCACTTGTGCTTGGGGAACGTATTGCTGGAATGTTGTGCCCTTTGGACTCAAAAATGCTAGAGCAACCTATCAACGTGCCATGACCACCATTTTTCATGATCTAATACACACTCTTATGGAGTATTATGTCAATGACCTTATAGTTAAATCCAAGACAAGGGCAGAAAATTTACAGGTTTTAGACAAGATATTTCAAAGGTTGGAGAAGTATAAAGTGAGACTCAATCCCAAGAAATGTGTGTTTGGAATCAAGTCAGGAAATATTTTAGGCTATATCATTTCCATATGAGGCATTGAAGTGGATCTGGCCAAGGTAAAAGCAATCATAGACATGCCTCCACCAACTAATCTCAGTCAACTAAGGAGATTACAAGGAAGACAACAATCCATCAAAATATTTATAGTGGAGTTAGCAGATAAGACACATCCTTTTCAACATCTACCTAAGAAAGGGTTACCCTTTGCATGGATAGCTAGGTGTGGAGAGGCTTTTCAACTGATTAAAGAATATCTACTCACACCACCAGTCTTAATTCCACCTGTTGAAGGATGACCATTGATTCTTTATATTACAACAACCCATTCATCACTTGGAGCATTGCTTGCACAAAATGACGATGAAGGTCATGAAAGGGCAGTCTATTATATCAGTCGGACTTTGGTAGGTTATGAGCTCAACTATAGTACCATTGAGCGTGCCTATCTTATAGTAGTATTTTCTACCCAAAAACTAAGGCACTATATGTTGAACCATCAAACAATGTTGATTGCTAAAATAGATCATTTGAAATATCTTCTTAGCAAGGCAACATTAACAGGGCAATTGGCCAAATGGGTTATGATACTTAGTGAGTATGATATCCAATATGTAGAAAGAAAGGATATTAAAGGACAAGTCATTGTTGATCAGTTAGCCAACACACCAATACAATTAGATCACCCATTAGTTGCATAATTTCCTGATGAGTTTATATTCACCATAGACACAAACATAACATGGAAACCGTAGTTTGATGGCTCACATACAAATCATGGCTCAAGGGCTGGTATACTATTTATCACACCACAAGGTGATTCCACCCTAAGTCATTCAGGATTGCATTCCCATGTACCAACAACATAGCAAAGTATGAAGCTCTAGTGACAAGGTTACGCATGGTAGTCAAGTAGAAAATTAAGAACCTACAGGTATATGGCAATTCTCAACTAGTAATCAGACAGGTAAATGATGATTATGAGACTAAGGATGAGAAGCTTTCTCCATACAAATGCATGGTTGATAGTTTTAAAGAGTACTTTGACAAAGTCAAATTTCATCAAATACATTGTGTTTTAAACATGGAAGCAAATGATATGGCTACAATTGCATCACTTTTAGACATTCCTAACAATGTGCCTAAGTTTGAGTTCTTTGTAGAACAACTTTTGGTCCCAACCTATGATATCCCATATTATGAAATGGTATGTGACATTGTTGGTCCTGATTCCCCATGGTACAAGGAAATCTATGACTACCTTCATACCGAAATCATACCCACTGGCCTCTGAAACAACCAACATAGGACATTCCTTCGTAGGTTAGCTAAATTCAACATTGTCGAAGACACCCTATATAGACATGCCTTAGATAATAACCTACTGATATTTCTTGATTCTAATGAAGCACAAGCAACCTTGTGTGGGGTGCATGAGGGTATATGTGGTTCCCATTCTAGTGGTCCTACCTTAGCTAGAAATATTATGAGATTGGGTTAGTATTGGCCTACTATGGAAAAGGACTCATATGCCTTTGTAAAGAAATGTCGCCAAGGTCAAGTTCATGGAGACTTGATACATGCACCAACACAGGAGCTCTATCCTATAACGTCACGATGGCCCTTCGCCCAATGGGGACTTGACCTCATAGGTAAAATCCACCCCACATCATCTAATGGCCCCAAATTTATCATCACTACCATTGAGTACTTTACGAAGTGGATTGAAGCTATTCCTATGACATACATTACTTGAACATAGATTTCTAAGTTTATCCTAAATTATATCATCTATTGGTATGGTGTCCCTTAGTCTATAATCACTTATAATGGCCACCCATTTAAGAATCAAGAAGTACACCATCTTTGTGATGAGTTTCATATTCAACATCACTCTTCCACTCCTTACTACCCACAAGGTAATGGCCAAGCAGAGGCATCTAACAAAACCATCATTAGAATCCTCAAAAATATTGTCAATGATACTAGTCATGATTGGCATTTACAGCTTAATCCTGCCTTATGGGCTTATCACACAAGTATCTGTACTCCCACTAATGCCACTCCCTATTCACTAGTATTTGGTTCTAAAGCCATTCTTCCTATTGAGGTCGAGATTCCTTCCCTGAGGGTATCCTTGAAAGGGAACATTGATGATGAAGAGTACCAAGTATCGAGACTCCATGAGCTAGAATTCCTAGATGAGCAAAGACAGAAGGCACTAGTCCATCTCCAAGAATATCATAATCACCTTTGTCATAGCTATAAGAGGAAGGTCTTGAACAAAAACTTTGATATTGGTGACCTAGTTTTAATGGAGAACCCGAAGAATCAAGTAGAAAGAAACAAACTAGGAAAGTTTGAACCTAACTAGTTAGGACCTTATATTGTTACAGAAGCCTTTGGATTAGGAGTGTATCAACTTTCTACTCCTAAAGGGGAACCATTTTCCTCACCTATCAATAGTCTTCACTTGAAAAAGTTCTACGCCTAGCTTCTGAGAGCCTTGTCTTAGTTAGCGAAAATACACAAAAATCATAAATCAAAAAAAATGTTACCAAGGTGAAAACTTGGAAAATAGGCGTCTTGGTAAAACAAAAAAAAATTAGATAATCTAGAAAAGAGTAAAGAAAATTAATTCGTCCAAAAGTGAAAACCACTTCGGTGGCACTTTGGATAAGTACCATAGTGAAAACCCGGAAAACAGGTGCCATGTGTAGTTTACTCTGCTCCTTTGTCTACTATTATTCTAATCTAGCATACCCTATACATAGTACTTATCCCTGTACATAGTCCTTATCCCTATACATAGTCTTTGTCCCTATACATATACCCTATCCTTGTATATACTACATGTTCCCTGTACATACTACCTATCCCTATACATTAATCCAAAAAAGAGTAATTACAAGTAATTCATCCAAAAGTGAAAACCACTTCGGTGGCACTTTGGATAAGTACCATAGTGAAAACCTGGAAAATAGGTGCCATGTGTAGTTGACTCTACTCCTTTGTCTACTATTATTCTAATCTAGCATACCCTGTACATAGTACTTATCCCTGTACATAGTCCCTATCCCTATACATAGTCTTTGTCACTATACATATACCTTATCCTTGTATATACTACATGTTCGTTGTACATACTACCTATCCTTATACATATCCCTTATCTTTGTATCCATCACTTGTACAGACCATTCATAATAAGTGGTAGTCTTTCCCATAACCTGGAACGAGTGACATCGAGTGCATTTCATATCACCCATTTTACCCTATTCATAATCAATTGGTCTTATACTCAACTTAGGGAAAACATTTGAAGTGTGTCATATTGGTTCTTCCATTGGCTATGTTGAAAATTTAAAACCATAGAAAATTCCAAAAACATCACAAAATGACTTGAGAAAACACAAAAAACATTAGAAAAAAATAAAAATAAATAAAATCTCAAAATCCAAAAAATAGACGGTCGTACGATTTGTCGATCTTTTCATTTCTGAGTTTAACCATGTTGCATTTGTAACTAGATGCAGGGTAGCGGCTATCTCGCCATCGGTGTGCCCCCGAGGCATTAGGCCGGGCCTCGCTTAGGTTTGTTTGTATAAAATGACGCATTCAATCCATATATGTTTATACGACAAGGTCAATATCGCTTTCAACCATGAGATCTCTACAATGGAGAACGTAGGCAAGGCTATCAATTGATGAGCCCCAGGCACTAGGTAAATCCTTTAGGTTTTCAATACATACCACCGTCCACACATCATATCGCGGTCGCTGCATCAACTGGGTGAACAAGTTACAATTTCTAGGTCAAATCAAACAAATCTACAAAACAAAACAATCAATACGATCAACTCGATGTTCTACCACATATGTCCTTTCTCCTAGAAATAGACATCATCAAAACAATCAAACAATGTCTTATTTAGGATGAGTCCTTCCTCGACAATCGATATCGTTAAAAAACATTATGTCTTTATACGTGTGGATGAGTCCTTCCCCGCATAATCTACATTGTCAAACAATCAAACATAGCCTTGCTACTGTGTTATCGCCATCAATGACATTCCGACCAAATGTTTTATACGATATATCTCTTTAAACCAAAGCTTTGTCATGCCTTATATAGATAGTCATAACATCTAAAACTTAATTTATAGTCTTATCCGGTATGTGTATCTCCTGAAATCAGGCTTTATCAATCAATCATTCTATTAATCAAAATGAATCAAACAAATAGATCAAGTTTTGGCAAATATTTTACTGGCTTTTTGACTTTATGGCTTATTTATCTTATCTTTTCATTTGACTTTATGACTGGAATTATGTTACTATCTTTCTCAAGGATGTCCCATGAAGGATTTAGGGAAGCAACGATGTATCACAATTCTATTTTTTTTACTGTTGTTTGTCAACTGTCTTTTAAAATCTGATTTTTGAGTCATGTTACTAGTTTCCTCAAGGATGTCCCATGAAGTATTTATAGGAGCGATGACATCTCATGACCCGTATTTTATTTTTTCTATTGTTTGTGGTTTGTCTTGAGAAAAAGACTGGGGCAACTTGTGCCCTTAGTATGAGCTAACGACAATTCTTATCTATGATTGTCTATTATTAGCAAGTGGATGACCTTGCACACCTTGATCTATGTCATATCATGGTGTTTTTCTCCATTTGTATTAGTCCCACCCAATGATGATAACATGCAACACCTTTTGTGATACAACAAAACATTGAAGATTGCTAATACTAACATCCATCACACTCCTTTCAATATTTATCAATGTTTCTTTATGCACTAATAGTTCTTTCTTGCATTATGACAGAGTCCTATGACACAAAAAATATAAATCATCCTGCATACACATACATGTTAGAAGAATACAAACATATAGGCATTTATGATATCTGGGACATCATGTCATCATAGACATTCATCATCATGCAATACATATCATAAGTATTCCATGTACATAGAAAATTATAAATACATGCATCACATTTCATTTGTATAGCATCACATATAGAAAGCATTGCAAACATAACATCACATTGTGGCTCATAATTATAAATTGCATACATAACATCCATTGATATCATACATATTAATAAATGCATAAATCACATAGAATCAACATCACATCATAGGTTACATAAACACATCATAAAGTAGATATGATCATCCATCACATAGGCATGCCATATAAACACCACATGTACAAATAAACGACTGCATGATCAATAAATAGAAATGCATATCATGGGAATCGCCACCAAAATCATATATATATATATATATATCACTCAACAGTGTCACATCACAATGTCATAATTTCTTAATAAATATGGAAGCCCATAGGCTATACAATCATAATACAATGTCTCGGTACATATCAAGAGGTGTCCCTATCTTGAACTGCCACTGCTATCATGGCTAGAGTGTGCGGATGACTAATGTTGGGAACCTGATGACCTATGACTTGAGTGGGGCCT
>VDFB02126944.1:0-37367 GCA_007258455.2 Sequoia sempervirens | reverse complement strand
AAAAATTCGCCTGTTGACTGTGAACTTGACTATATTCTGACAAGATTTCTGGAAAGCTAAAAATAGCCTACGAGAGTTAAAAATAGCCTTTCGAAGAATTATTTTCAGCGAAAAATCCAAGATATGGGTTTTGTCCAGAAAAGGATTCTAAGACAACCCAAAATGTCAGATTTGCGAAAATTCAACTTCTACTCGATCGTACAAAGACTTTTCACTTGAGAAAATTAGTAACTCAAGAACGAACGTTCTAAAGTTAAAAATTCATGAAAAATCAAACGCACAATTTTAACTCGAGGAAATTATATAAAAATGATCCAGATACTGAGACTTGTAGAATTCACCAATTTCAAGAACATGCAATTTGTATTCTGAGAGAAATCTGAGATTGAAGGATGAAAAAGACGTTTTTATGATGCTTCTTCTCTGTGAAAATCGCCCAAGATTTCTTCAAATTGCTGACAATTGTGAACTTGAATCCTGCAAAAAGATTTGTTAAATAAAATCGCCTTGAGAAATTGATGAAGATTTGCCTTTGAACTGGAAGAATTCGCCTTGTAGTGAAAACCACAAATTTACTCTCTTGAAATTTGCGCTTTTATGAAGAAATTCGAATTTTCTTTTGAAGAAAATACAAACTTATATTGAATTTGAGGATTCGCCTTTGAATATGAAATTCGCCTTTGAATATGAAATACGCCTTTAAGCTTGAAGAACTTGCAAATTTCTTGAAACTATGAATTGCTCTGAAGATGTGCGTCTTTATTTCCTTTTGAAGAAATACGAATTTGCTTGAAGCTTGCTTTGAAAATTAATAAAATTCGATTTCCCTTTTGAAAATATGAACTTGCTTTGAAAAATACAAATTTCACTTAAGATTAAATTTTCTCTTAATGAAACACGAATTTCCTTTGAAAGCTCTGTGAGTAATAATGAAGATGGCGCCATGTTTATATAAGAAGAAATTCGCAACAATTGGCAACTGCAAGAATTCAAAACCCTAACCAAAATAGAAGTCCTCTGATTGGTTGCCTTTCAGTTCCACTGTCACTGACTGGATGTTCAAATTTGAAAATAATAATAAAATATTTATAATCATGCAATTAGCAAAGGCGCCTAAAATAGAAAATCGCCATCTTATGCTAAAATTGCAAATATTCTGAACTTCAGTTGACAATTTTGTTGAAGCTCTGAGATTCATCGTCAGACTTCAACGATTCCGAAAAGTCATCTCTTGAGCATATAGGCGTCCATTTGCTCAAGATACCTCATTTTTTACTAAATCCCTATTTTATAGCTGACAGCACTGTCACGACTGGCCAACTTCAACACTGATTTCTGGATGACCGGGTGATGCTGAGACTGATCTGAAGAATTCATCGGAAAGCCTACTGAACAAGGAAGAAATGTCTGCTGGGAGACACTATTGCAAAATCCATCGTTTAACCCCTTGAAAAATAAGGCGCCCCTGATTAAATTGCTTTTACGGGTTTCAGACTTAGCCATTTCTCAAACTGCCATCTGACGCTTCAAACGGCTGCCGACGGTGAACGGTGAACCCTGCTGATAGGAAACGAAGCTCACTGCATGACTAGAGACATTCTGCATCCAACGACTGTATACACGACACCTGAAAGCTGTGTTAAGGGCCTCAAAAGTAAAAGCGCCCCTGGCTCTTGGTTGCACTGGTGTCATTTTGACGAAAATTGAACTTTCATCCAAGTACCCTACTTTGATGTCTGATATCTGGAGCTGGGATGACCCGATTCAGGCACAATTTGTTTTAACGGACAGCCAGAAGGGCCCACAAGAGAAGTCTCTGGAGGTGACGAAGCAAGAAAACTGCTTCTAAGACCTCAAAAACTCCAGTGCGTATTTTATTTAAAATTACCGCTCCAGACTTGGCCATTTTCCGGATATCTTCACTTTGCAGTATTACACTAAAGACCTCGCACGTACGAGCGACTGCCAAATCCCGAAGGCTGATGGCTAGGCTCGTTGAATAGATAAAATGATTACGCTCAATAGCCGTGAAGACTTCGAACGCGAACGGGCTCATCTGACAGGCCTAAAGGCTAGGTGCCTCTAGACTGTGGAAATACACTGAAAATTGTTTGTTGTTTCGCCTGTAAATTACGTGCTTGGTAGAATCTCCGCCACGATCACCTGGAAAGTCGGATTGACAAGTAGAATGGTGCATCGCGGAGCTGGGCTAGAGTATTACTGATGTTAGGAAGACTCTGTCTGCAAATTTCACCATCTGGAGGGTCCTTTAAACCAGCGCCCCTGGCCTGTACTTGCACTGGGAACAAACGGAGAAGCTTAGAAACGTGAAAACTCCATTTTAAGTTGATCTTTGGATGACTGCCACCGGAGTTCTGAAACTCGGATGACTATGTTTGACATCTCGTCGGATGAGCAGACTAGTCGAGAACAAATTGACTGTATCCGTCTTTGAAAATGCCAAAATTTACCCCCTCTTTAAGATGGGCGCCCTCAGGCTAGAGGCGCGCTTTTGCCTAAAAAAGACAAGTTTCTCACCTCTGGAAATTTAGGGATTTCAACTTCTGTTGTTGTTTGCCGAAGCTATGAGTCTCGGAATACTTCACTGGATAGCTCAACGGATAGCCAGACTAATTCTGAAGAGATTGACTGGATGCTTGAACATTTTAAACAAGATCTTGACCTTCAACAAGCTGGGCGCCCTTGGGCTATACTTGCACTTTCTGACTTTTCCTTTGAAAAATCTTCATAAATTGATCATTAAAACTCTGTTTTGATCACTGAAATGACCGTGTGCAATGTGAAACGCCGTCGTGAGATGTTCCTCTATCGTGAAAAGCTCCATTCTGAGTCTCTGCTTCAGGCTCTGATCAATAAAACTGACTTTGACTGACAAACTATTGACAAGAACTCCATGCTTGATATTGCCCAAAATCATGTCTTACATCATTTTAGCAAAATTTAGACTAACTTATGCAAAATGCCTTGATGAAGCAAAAATTTGGTTTGGGTACAACATATATATAGCAGGGCATGGATAAGCAGGCAGAAGCAGGTGTGAAGAAAATTCTAAGTTTGAAGTTCATCCTTCACCACCCTCCAAATGCGCCCTCATCCTCAGCTGGAAGGTGATGGAAGCCATAAAATATTCTAGGGCATGAGGTTTATCCACCTCCATAGGCTAAATGCGCCCTCTTCAATGTGGAGATGTTTAAAAAATTTCTAAGGCATGGCAAATATCCACCTTGACCCCCTAAATGCGCCCAAGTCAAGCAAGTGGAAAAGGACAAAATGTTGACTTTCTCCTCTCTCCTTTGAATGCACCCATGCAAGGTAGAATAATCCATGGCGTTGAAGTTAAGTCTTCCTCACAAGTGAAATGCGCCCAAAATGCATGTTATAGGTAAAAGGGAAAAACGCCTAAGTCAAAGTCCACCACCACCCTTTGAATGCGCCCAAATGAAGGCATGTAAAGACAAGGCATATGCATGCAAGCAAGTGGAAAAGGACAAAACATGTACATGCAAGAGGAATCTAGGACGTCCAAGACAAAGATGGGGACAAGTAAATTCCAACTCAAGGTAGGATGCTAAATACGCCAAGTTCAAGATGAGTCAAGATGAAAGTAAAATGGGCTAAATAAAGATCCCTCTCAACATGCAAAATGCGCCCATATGTGCATAGAAAAGGACAAAAGATTATAAGACGTCCACCTCATTGTGTGAAATGCGCCCATGCAAGAATAAGGTTGATGGAGTTAAGGCGTTGAAGTCATGAAAGGTAAAATTGATAATGGAATAAATGACTAAGGCATTAATGTGAAATCCTCCACCCCATGCCAAATGCGCCCAAGGTGCATGCTAGAGTAAAATTTGAAAAGGTGGCAAAAAGCGTTGAAATAAAATTAGGTCCTCTTCAATAGGCTATATGTGCCATGAGGAAGATAAATGAAAACATGCTAGGCGTTGATGTTAATTCCTCCATGATGCCTATGTGCGCCCAAGCTAGTGATAAGGTGGTGGAATATTTTCCTAAGTGTTAATATTTAATTCCACCTTCCTTAGGAAAATACGCCCAAGATGATGGAGGAGATAAATTTTTCAAAGGAACGGATAAAATTGGCAAGAACAAGTCAGATGGTGCTAGCTTCACAAGGTTGATTAGGACTTTTCGAGGCCAAGCAAGAAAGTATGCCCAGAGATGAAGAAATGGATTAAATTTGATGAAAAATATTTTTCTAAGGTTCAAAATTCAAGAATTAAATGAACCCCTTCGTTTGTAGACCCATGAATTCAACACGTTCTGAAAGGAATTTTCTTCTGGGTATTGAAGATCTTCGACAAGGAATGGATTTTAAAGTCTTCTGCACTTCGCCAAGGCTTTCAAGATGGAAATTTTGATCGGCGCTTGAATTATGAAATTTTCCTAAGGAAAATTTAAATTTTTCTAAGGCAAGATGGATAAAATGTGTTTTCAAGAATAAAATACCTTAGACGATGAATTCGAAATGGATTGCCTAGCTGAATTTGATCGAATTCTTTGTGAGATGAATCTTCTAGAGTCAGAGATGAGTAAAACTAAATGTCAGAACTTCAGCTAGTGAATTAAATTTCTTAAAGAGTGAATTGGAAGTGTGTTTTCAAAATGAATTAAAATGTTAAGTACGCTAGTCAAGATGAATCTTTTGAAATTCTAGAAGGTCAAGATTCTAGATACCAGGTGACAAGTGTTGAAATTGCCGGAGGGAGGGAAATTCGAGTTCCTGCTGTGAAGTAGTGGAGATTTAATGAATTAGCTAAACTTGGCTTCCTTCTAGAATTCGACTTGCCTATATGAGCTGAAAGTTGATTCATTTTTTCTCCATCAGTTGAAGAGTACGACTTGAGCTCTGAAATAGCAAATTGCAGTACAGGCTGAGAGTTGTTGAAGAAGTTCGATTTGAAGTAGAGAAGACTTATAAGGCTGCAATTTGAAAAGTCTAAGTGCTAGCAAGTTCGATTTTAGCTTTGAAGTTGAAGTTGCAGTGCAAGTGAGTAGCTAAGTTGGTGAAGAAATTTGACTTGAAGAAGAAGAAGAATTGTTGTGTGTTGAGGCTCAAGTTAATTCGCACTTGAAGTCTGAAGTTGCTGAAGGCAAAGTTGGCCGATTTTATCCAAGAGTTGTGAAGTTGCTGAAGCTTGCAGAAAACTTTCTAAGTGTTGAAAGTTCGAAATTATTAGAGGAGAAGTTGAGGTTTGCAAATGAAATATGATGTAGCTTCTCAATTCTAGAAGTCGACTAGCAGCCTCATGTTATTTTATTATTTTTCTAAGTTGAATTGCTAATGGTTGTTTGTTATTTTGCAGGATGGTTGAAGTAAGAGCAACTGGCAGAGACAACAATGTTGCATCCAAGCAGGCTGTTATCAAGAAGTTGAGCAAGCCTTTCCTGCCAAAGTCAAAATTCACTTCGAAGTTGAGCAAGCTGGCTAATACGAATTTGGGTTCTTTCAACTTGGAGGCTTTTAAAAGTCGAATGATGGGAGTCGACAGTCATCGTCCTTCGATCACTTCACACAACATTGTTCGAAGTGGACTATATGCAGCTGTTGGTTTCCCGCCAACTATTCAGTGTCCAGAGCTGATGATGGAGTGTGCTAATTGCTATGATCTTGATCACAGGTCTATTGTCTCACCAAATGGTCAAGTATTCGCCAACCTCACTCCTGCAGCTATCGACGAAGCTTTTGGAATCCCAGCGCACAAGAGGATGATTTATAAGACAAGAGAGCATGTTGAACGAATGTATGCTTCAACATTCAAGAGATGTGCTGACATGATCAACGCTCGCTGGATGAACAAGCCTAAGCCCTCTCGCACAAAGTTGCCGAAGCAGATTATATCAGATGATTTGAAGTAAGAGTACTATGACCTGATCATAATGCTTAACAGAGTTGGAGACTACCCTCAAGCATTTATTTTTGAGCCATGGATGTTCTATTACACAAACCTCGTGTTGGAAGGAAAAGAGCACACCAATTGGGTTGTGATGATTAGTGACAACTTGAACGAGCAGCTCCTGAATTTGAGGACAAAAACATTCTACATGGGCTCCTACATTATTTACATGTTGGCTCGTATGACGAAGTATAGGGGAATGTCATACAAGGAGCCAATTGGTTGCGGCTCTCATCAGTTCAGAATTCATGAAGCTTGTCCACAGCTGCACCTGACGAGCACCTCCCATTACAAGAGGGTCAATGATGCCTTTACCATGCATATAACGAGATCACTTCAGTAGCAGACTCATCATAGGATCTCGAGGGAAGCTCAGGAATTGATAGAAACGTATGGGTGCTGGTTTATTCAGTTTCCGAAATTTTCTTACATCAGGCTGCAAGGTTTTTCTTCATACCCATACAGATTGCCTAAGTACCCAACCAATAGAATTTTGATGTTAGAGATATCTAGGCAACTTGTTGCCTATGATAAGATTCAGAAAAGAAAGAAGAAGGGAGGGATTGACTTCTCGATTGTCATGGGGAATTCAAACGAGGTGTGTCATTCACTTCAGGCAGCCAGAGAAGCTAAAAATGAGCTTTAGTTCTTTCATTTTTCTTATCACACCAGCAGATAGCATTATGACCCACACAACAATATCAGATGTATACTGTCAGAAGAGTTCAAGCATAAGGCAAATATTGAGGATTAATGGGCTGGTGCATCAGATGAGGCTGAGGTTAGAAAAAGAATGTTCTCGAGGCTTCCGTTGAGCATGATTAGGGAGTGTGAAGTCATTCCAGTACCAGACTAGGTAGGTGAGGACATGAACGTTCTCCATCCAGATTATGAGGCAGTGAGAGACACGCCACTTCCACCCCCAGATTGGTTGGAGCCAAAGATAGCTGATTTGGACACGCTTTGTATTCCGGTCATGACTTTCACCAGAGCATGGGTTGAAAGACATGTGAGCAGATTGAAGAGTAGGTCAATTCCTTTGACTTACAACTTGCTGGGAGATCATAGGACATCTACTACTAGTAGGAAGAAACAGATTACTCGGGGTTTGGAATCTCGAAGGAAGGAGCCAGTTCAGCCGGAGCCTCCGAGAGTTGTAGTTGAGTCACCTAGGCCATTGGAGACACATTCTCCAAGTATACAGGAGGTTTCTCTATTTGCTGATCAGAGAAATGCATTGAATCAGGAGCAAGAGATACATGAAGAAAATCAGCCACCACGGAGAGAATTAGTCGGCCAAAGTGTTAACGCGCCTACTAGAGATGATCAGCAGGAGGAAGATAAGGAGACTGCAACCGATACACACTTCCAGCATGAGCTAGAGACGGCTCTAGAGGATGATGCAGCTTCAGGAGATACTCAGCCATTAGAGGCCAATGAGCCTTGCCAGAATGAAATTGAAGTAGAACAAGTCCGTGAGGAGGAAGCTAGAGAGGAGCAGCCATTTGTTATACAGCAGGTAGTACCTGATTGGCTCAGGGATAGAATGAGAAGGAGCCCCAGTGAAGAGGTTGATCCAATGGTTGAGATGGAGGAGTTTTTGAGTAGGATCAGCGTGCCTCCACCCAAGAAGAGAGCTAGGAAATTTTCAAAGATCTCAACAGATGAGGATGGCTCTCGCACCCTTCACGTAGCTATGTCGAGGGTTGATTGTGATCGAGATGAAGCAGTGCCAGAAAATTATGTGATCACAACCATGGAGTTAGGTCGTCCACCGGTACACAGATCATTAAGGAGTGTGATAACTCCTATCAGGCACTTAAGGACATATTGCTCAAAACTGAATGAAAGTATAGAAATTGAAGAAGGAGCATAAAACGTTGATAGGATACATGCAACATTTGTCTCGTCCTTGTGGGCAGGAGATTCCAGCAGAGTTATCTAGAGAATCTATTAATGGCCTAGAAGATTTGAGAAAAATGGCACAAGAGGCAGACAAATGGGTTACAGGTGTTCGTGCCGAAACAGAAAAGTTCATGGAAGATCCTGCTCATGCTTACCAACAAGCTTTCGGCATTATGGCACGAGTGGAGGCAGTTGATCAGGCATGGGGTGATGCTTTTGTCTATCAGAGCAAAGTTATTCAGCGTTTGGAGGCATTGATGCATACTCCTTTGCAGATGTTGATTGATGGAGGAGTCATTCATGAGGGTGATAGATACAATTTTGTTGGATGGTACTCTTCAGTAGTCACAGGGCGTGGATTCTTTGATGCAGCTCAGGCGGATTCAACTAGAGTCAGGAAGGCTATGATGAACATTGTTGATGGAATCCTGAACACCTTGGAGGCAATCTTTGCTAGACGGCTGAATCCTGATGAGGTGACTACTGATGAATTGAGAAGCGGGCTGCTGCCTTTCTTTTCGGAGGTGAAGTCTTTTGTGTAGGATGACTTTGAAAATATTTTGACTTTCTCCAACCTGATTCAAAATACACAAGATGCCTTGACCGCTTGGAGAAAATCTTGCACACGGCATGGGCAATCAATTACGGTGTTGGAATTTCAGCTTGATCATATCCCGCCAATCTCGGTTCAAGAGGTTGAGGTTGTGCTTACCAGGTTCATTGATTTTGCAACCAAGGAAAAGGAGAATGGAAACGCACTTCTGGATGATGACCTTTTGGAGGACTGATTATGGGCATTAATTGCCTTTACTATTTTGGGAGTGAGTGGGAATCTTTGATTCATTTATTGTACCACTCCCCATTCTGGCAGTTTTTAGGGTTAGGGCTGAGGTGGCTTAATCTTAGCCATTTATTTGATTGTAATCCGAGCTGTCCATTGGACTGGGCCATCTATAAAAGGGGCATCCCCCCTCATTTGTACTCATTAGATTAGACATCAGACTAGAGACTAGAGTAGAGAGATTAATAGTATAATTGTGTAGCTTAGCATAGCATAGTTCGAAGAAGAAGGAAAGTTTTCCTTTTGAAAACTTTTTAAGAGATTGTCGTGAAAAACTTTCATAATAAAAGATCTTTCATTAATGGTGAAATTCGTCTTTGTTATGGATAGCTAGTGAGGTTTCTTCATCCCTTCTCCTTCAAGTAGCGTAAAGCAGCTTTAAGTAGCCTAGTTTTTATTTCATGCAAGCAGATGTTAGCTGTGGATTTGTGGTGTTAATCGAGGCAACTTCGTTTTAGTCCATACCACTAGCAGCTTGTTGATGGCAAGTTTGCTTTGTGTGGTCAACTGGAGCATTTTATAAGCCTAACTTCAGTTATAATTCATGTCTTGGTATGCGTCGTCTTGACGGTGTCTTGATGTTGGATTGTAACTTGAAAATTTCTTGCCATCCCCTTGAAGATTGCACCAACTTTGTGTAAGCTGTCCAACGTGAGGTGGAGCATTGTTTGGTTGAAGTTTGCCGAAATTGATCCCGCGTCCCGTCTTTAGATAGACCCTAAGTTTTCTAATCCCTGTAGCCATTCAATTTCGTATTTTTCTGGTTGGTTTTAGGAAAACGACCTTATTGCTAAATCATCCGCATTGCATAAATTCCTTCCAATCACCCATCTGTTGTCAACTGCAAGCCTTATGAACAATTGTGTAAGTCCCCTCGTATAAACAGCATATCACAACGAACCTACTGAGGGTATTCCAAAGCATTTCAGAACCTTGGAGTTGAACGTGCGATCTTTCTTGCAATCTTAGCGCACGGAATTCTTTGATCAAGAGAGAATGGAGTAGCCTTCAGATTACTTTGTTCTGCTAATTGGTGCGGTCACAAAAATCACATCAACACTACCTTAGAAAAATTTTAAATTTTCCCCTTAGAAAATTCATCAATTAGGTGCCCATGGAAAATCTTCATCCTGAAGGCCTTGGCGAAGTGTGGAAGCCTTTAGAATCCATTCCTTGTCGAAGACGTCCGATACCCAGAAGAAAATTCCCTTCAGAAAGTGTCGAATCCATGGGTCTACAAACGAAGGGGTACATTTAATTTTTTGAATTTTAAACCTTAGAAATATATTTTTCCATCAAATTTATTTCCATTCTTCATCTCTGGGCTTATTTTCTTACTCAACTTTGAAAAATTTCATCATCTTCGTGAAGTTGGCACCCTCTGACATGTCGACTGCCAATTTTATTCATGCCTCTGAAAATTTCATTTCTTCCATCAACTTGGGCGTATTTCTTCTAGGAGGTGAAATTTAAAAATTAACACTTAGGAAAAATATTTTATCATTTCATCACTAGCTTGGGCGCACATAGGCATCGAGGAGGAATTTGAATTTTGCCTTAGAAAATTTATTTCCATTCAACTTCAGTCATGGCACATTTTGCCTGTGGTGAGGAATTTTCATCAACACTTAGCACATTTTTTTTTCTTTAGAAGGCCACCATCTCCAACATCTTTGGGGCACATTTCACATATTGAGGAGGACTTAACACTTTCAACGCCTTAGAATATTTCCTCATTTTAAACTTTATCTCTAGCATGCACTTTGGGCGCATTTAGCATGTCATGGAGGATATTTTCACTTCAACGCCTTCCTTAGTCATTTTTTATTCATCTCACCTTGGGCGCATTTCATACATGGAGGAGGATTTAAGTCTAAACGCCTTGAAATACTTTTGACCCCACTTCACTTTCATCTTGGACTTGGCGCATTCAAAGGGTGGTGAAGAAAGTCAACATTTTGTTTTTTTCCTAGCCCATATGGGTGCATTTGACATAGGGAGGTGGATTAACTTCAACGCCTTAGACTTCTTCTCAACTTTACTTTCATCTTTACCTTGCACTTGAGATGGGCGCATTTCACACATGGTGAAGGAATTATCTCCAACGCCTTTGACCTCTTTGACTTCTTCAAGCATGGGCGCATTTTGATAGTGGAGGAGGAAGAACGCCTTGGCTTAGAAACTTTTATATAATCTTGACTTTGCATGGGCGCATTTAGGGGTGGCAGGCGGACTTAACTCTTTGCCTTAGACTTTTTTTAGCTTCCATCACCTTGAGGGCGCATTTTGATGGTGGAGGTGGACTTAAGTCCAACACTTAAACTTTTTTTTATCTCCTCCTCGTGAAGTGGGCGCATTTTCAAGGGTCTGTAGGATGAATTCAATGCCTTAGAAAAAATTTATCAACCTCCAGCCAGCTGAGTATGAGGGCGCATTTGAAGGGGGAAGGTGGATTAACTTCAGACTTAGATTTTATTTCATCATCTACTGAGTGAGTCAGGGCGCATTTTCAGGGTGAAGCAGGATGAAATCCAGACTTAGAATTTTCTCAGCCTCTGCCAGCTCATGCCTTACTATATATAGTAAGTTCCAAGTTTTCGCTCTTTTGAAGATCGGATTGATTTGAAATTTTAACCACAGGATCCTCATGACCTAGTTAGTCTGTTCACACTGCCATCTCGAGTTGACCTGCTATTTATAGTATGTTTCTGAAGGTGGTTTACTATTTATAGCAACCGCTTGATTTCATGACCTCCACAACTGCGTTTGACTTGAAATTTGAATGACGTGACCCTCATCGGTAGACTTGCCCGTTCACACTAGCGCCTGCTGCTGATTTACTATTTTTAGCTTGTTTCTGGAATGCCTTACTATAAATAGTAAGTGCTCCAATTGCCTTCAAATTTTACCGGTGGATAGCTTGAAAGATGTTGATCGCAGTGGGATACACCGGTTTTCGAAAATTCTGGCATTTTACCCCTCATTTTGGGTCCCGAAGCTGGAAACCCTAATTTGACATGCATGTCGCTCAAATGGTCTCTGTTTGACCCCGTTTTTGTTGCACTTCGCCTTGTTTGTGATCCTGATGCATTGGGCAGCTGCCGAAATGAACTTGCTAAAAATAGTAAGTCTCTAAAAATTGATCTCGCCTTGCATGTCACATCATTGCGTAGCTCTTAAAAAACCCATAAAGAATCTCCAGACATGCGTTAAAAACTCTAACATGCAAACCCTAAAAATAGCCTCTGAAGACGGCTCCTAAAAAAGTCCTTATCCTGGTTTGCATGTTACACCATTGCGAAGCCCTCGAAAAACCCACAAGGAATGTTCAGATATGCAAAGAAAATTTCAACATGCAAACCCTAAAAATAGTCTCGGAAGATGGCTTCTGAAAAAGTCTTGATCCTGGTTTGCATGTTATACCGTTGCGAAGCCCTCGAAAAACCCACAAGGAATATCCAGACATGCGAAGAAAATTTCAACATGCAAACCCTAAAAATAGCCCCTGAAGGCTGAATACTAAAAGTCATCATCTCATTTTGCATGTTATATCATTGCGTAGGTTTCAGAAAACCCAGAAAGAATCTTCAAACATGCATTGAAGAACTTTGCATATAAACCCTAAAATCTTCAGACAAGCAGCTTGACATGTTCTGGATGTAGTGTAATGATCGAAACTTCAAAAGTGTTGAGAGAACGCCCTGAATCTGGTACTTACTAAAAATAGTAAGTTGTCGGAATTTACTGAAATTTTGTTGGGGACCTGCTAGAAGCATGTTGACCGCAACGCCAAGGTTAGATTTCAACTTGATTACTCCATTTGACTTCAAATTGACCAAAAAATTCAAAACCCTAATTCTATATACTTAGCCAAAATCCCACGTTTAAGCTCACAGACGGGCACATCCCCGGAACGACAGGCAACAGAAAGAGAGAGAGAGACAAAACCAAAGCCAAAAGACCAGAATGGAGCAAAAATTAGGGGGTCCCCATTTTAAATGGGGTGATGTGTGAAAAGGTCACAACAGGTTACTACAGAAAGAACACCAAAAGAGTGTATTTTGTTTTATTTATCAGCAAGTATTTATAGATTGAAGTAACAACATACAACAGTATCAAATTGATTTGTCTTCTTTAGCATGTATATATGTGTATATCTTTTATGTATTCTAGTATATTCAAGTTCAGTGTGATTGTTAAGGATTAATTTGTTGTGTATGTGGAGGAGGAAATTTGCTACCCTCAAAATAACAAGATCTCGAGGAGCAAATTTATCTCTCAACTACCTCAATTGACCCAGCTAAAGTGAATTGGAAATAGAAATACTCTAAAACTGAAATCTAAGCTAAGTTTGACAATGAATATAACTGAAAATCTCAAATAACTTGCATATACAGAATGGTAAAAACGTTTAATCTACAAGAAAGGAAAGTGTGGAATGTACAAAATGAAATACCAATCGGGTGAAGTTTTGACCTTGGACGCTAGCGTGTCGCGAGGACGTTTGTGCCCAGAAATTGCTCGAATGAGGTCCTTTATTAGTTCAACCTATCGAGCACTTGCACACATGGAGACGAGGAAAACTGTTGGGGGCTATATTTGGGCTTGCCTCAATGAAACCCCCGCTTTGGTGTTTCCACCTCCATAGACAACTAGACAAGATTGGCATATATAAAATAAAATAGACGTATGATAGAAACAAACCCGCTATCACGATTTAAAAGATGCTAGACGAGATCAAATTAAGTATGATAATAGACAAGATTGATAAAAGACAAGCAAGAGAGCATTACCAATAGTTGTGACCCCTCTCTTGAGACGATAGACATTACGAGATCGTGTGCAAGAGGAGTCCTTGCTGCTGTGAGAGAATTTCAACAGAGTTTAAGCAAGAGTAGAGAGCTCCAAGTAGAAAATGATCAAGAAGTTGTGAAGAAGTTGTGAGACTTGAAAAACTTGTGAAAATGAGAGAGAAAAGAGAGTTTTGTTCATAGACTGGGCGGGAATATCCGTTAAGTTGCATTTGGGCGTTGGGACACGCGTCATAAACGGCCTATACAGAATATTCCCGTTTGAATCTTGGATTTTAGTAGGACGTCTGCCCAACATGTAGACGTCTAAGCGTCGCGTTGTAGCCTGACCAATTTCCTCTGAAATTCAAACCACAAGCTACGAATGCTTTGTCATTGCCATCCATGAAGTCGGAATTGTGAAATCCCAATTATGGATTTTGTCATAAACGCACCGAGTGCCATGTGTAGGTGTGAAATTGACCTAGGGTGCAATTTTCGACACTACAATGTGATATGTTGCTCTACCTTTCTAGCTTTGTTATTTAAAAAAAATTAAATATATAAAATTATTATTCATCCACCATATGCTCTCACCTCACTCTTACAAGATCTTGGTGATCAAAAAGTGGTGAATAATCATATTTACTCACTATATGCTCTCACCTTGCCCTCACAACGTCTTGGTGATTAGAAATTGAAGTTATTAACAAGGGGGCAAGACAAATTCACAGAGTTATTGACACAACTATTGCAATTCCAAAACATGCCCACTACCATTCCTTTGTAAAACCTAGACCCTACTAGCATATTTCAAAGAGAGGGAAACTCAACTTCTCATAACCAACTAATGGTTCGTCAAACAAGTTCCATTCAAAAACCCATTAGCCCCATGTTTTTGCAAAAAGATGAAATATAAACCCTAAGACAGCCACTATGGAGGAGTGAGGCAAACTTTTTGTGAAGCATCAAGAAATATCAAAAGACTTTAAAGCCACAATTAATTTTGTCAACTACTTGGAGGTACTCAGAAAGAGATTCCAAAATAGAAAAGACAAGAAAGACTATAGAAGAGAGTTGAAGTGAAAGGTAAATAAATGAAATGCTCCTACTTTTGATTGCAACAACAAAATATCCACTCAAACATAGTTGTAGAAGTTGCAAACCTACTTTACACCGAATCCTATGGTGGAAGACAACGCCATTCGATTTACCACATTGCATTTGGAGGGCATTGCCTACAATTGGTATAACCATAGTTTAATCACACAAGGACATAGACTTGTGCATACTTTTGATGATTTCAGCCAAAGATTGTTTGACTGCTTTGAGAAAAAGGATGAAGAGTAATAGTACTTGAAGGAGATTGCTAGCATCAGATAGGAGACCTCAATGGATATCATGTTTTTGAATATTAGTGAGTCACAGCCATCATACCTTATATATTAGAAAAGAGAATCGCATTTCTCTTTATCAAGTGTTTATTTGAGCCCCTACAAGGTCTAGTTAAGACTTTTGCTCCCCCATCACTACAATAGGCTCATAGGAGGCATTGACACTTGAGCCTTCCATACTAAGGAGCAAATTTTCATCTCAGCCTAAACCATCTACTACCAGATCACAAAATTATTAAAATAATATTTGTTATTTATTTATTTAATGCTCAATTATGTAATATTGTTGTATTACATTGGTGATAAGGTCGTTGTCGATCTTCTTTCAATTTCTTTTAAGAAACTTGCTATATTTGTAAATCTTGTAAATAATTTATTGAGCTTTGCTCATTGTAAATAAACATCAAATATTTTACCAATTACTTGCGTAATATGGTATTAGAGCCGAATTCATCAAAGCAGGAAAATCATTGTTCTTGCTTTTGAAAATTTGTGGTTTCATTTTTGCTAAAAATCGTGCTTTTTCTTTCTCAGAAAAATTGCTCTTGTCTACACGCGATTTTGAGTATTCTAGGCGTGTGATATTGTGACCACATTTTTGTCCCTAGTCGTGTTCTTTTTGCTTGTATTTTCCAGACGGTTAAAGCCCGCGTTTTTTCTGTCGATCTACATTTGCCTACCGCATATAGACGTGTCTCTGAAACTTGCGACGACGTCTCTGCAATAGCTCGACGTCTTTGTGTTTTGTCAACGTCAGTTTCTGCATCAAGGTTTTCGAAATCTGAGACTATCTGCTTGCATTTTTCATCAATCTGGTCGCATTTTTGTTACTTCTTTGGACACCTTTTTTTTTTAAACTAAGTGCAATTTCTGGTGATTAAGAACATGATTTGTGCCTTAGCTTAGCCACGAATCTTTTCTTCTAATAGACGCGATTCTGAGTACCATTAATGCCCGCGTTTTTCAGCTTTCTCTAAAAATTGTGGGTCATTCTCAGTGTTTTTGGTGTTGTGGCTAGGGTTTTTGAAAACCAACTAAGGTTTTGCAGATATCTCTGTTTGAAGCAGAAATTTTATTCGAGTGCAGATTCTTTGTGGGTTTTTCAAGAAGTTTTCTGGGTTGCCTTCAAATTTTTTTGGGTACTTTGAAATTTGTACCTTGTTTTCCGTGCCAACGAATTTACCTTGAAATTTTTGCTTGAAACTGCCTCAGCGTCTAGTGCTTTGGAACTCATGCCTCAAGTTTCGTGCATTCAACCTCTTCTCAATACCTTGTTTTTCATACCTCAAAAAGCGTGAAGATGGCTTCTTTGACCAACATTATGTTGGAAGGCGGTCAGCATTTCAATGGAAAATATTATAGCACTTGGAGGCAGTGAATGATGACCATCTTTGAATATCGCTGCCTTGATCAGATTGTTCTCAGCAATGTTACTCGTCCCACTACAACAGATAAAAACAAGGAAAAGTTTGATGAGCAAAATCATGAAGCGGTGATGCTCATTAAACTTTCAGTTACTAATGATCAGCTTCCACAGGTTCCATCTGGCAAATCAGCTGTTGAGATTTGGGAGCATCTGAAAAACTTGCATGAGACCTCCGACAAGAGTCGCGCATTCTTTCTGAAAGACCATTTGTTCTCCATCATGATGGATGAGAGAATGTCCTTACAAGAGCATCTGACAAAGATTCAGGACATTCGTGATTAGTTGGAGGCGATTGGTCGAAAGATGGAGGAAGAGGACATGGAAGTAATCACCTTGAAAAGTCTACCGAAGTCCTATGAGCTCTTTGTTAAAACCCTCAACATTACATCTACTAATGTCAATCTAAATTTTATGGAGCTTTGTACCATCCTCTTGCAACAGGAACGCTAGAAACAACAATTTGGCAACAGTGCCTCATCGTCCTCTATAGAACAAGCTTTTGCAACTAAAACTCAGCCTAAGAAGAAAGGGAAAGGTCAACCTTCGCAGCAAAAAGGATCACGTCAACCTCCGAGCAGCCCTAAGAAAAAGAACATTCAATGTAATTACTGCCACAAGTATGGTCATATGAAGAAGGATTGTCGTCAACGTTTAGCTTCTGAACAGAAGTAGGGAGGGTCTCAGCAGAAAGCAAATGTTGTCGAGCACACTGAGCAGAAAGAATCTGCCTTTTACGCTTTTATGGCTAAAAGACCTATAGATCATGTGAAGTCCTCTGCGTGGTACATTGATTCAGGTGCTTCGCGACACTTCACACATCAGTGTGACTAGTTCACAGACTTTTCTCCTTTCACTGACTCAGTTATTTTTGGAGGAGGTGAAGAGTACACAGTTGTCGATAAGGGCACTGTTCAGATTCAATCTAGTGGGAGGAATCTCATCTTATACTGCGTTCCTGACATGGAACTAAACCTTCTCTCAGTCAGTCAAATTATGCGGCACTCTCCTCAGTTGGATGTGGTATTCAGTACACACAAATGTTCCATTGTTGATCTGGAGACTCGCACCACAGTGGCTGTTGGTATTGAGGATCATGGTCTATATAGACTTGTGGATACAGGAGATTCTCCGGAGTTAGCCATGGCAGCCAGAAATTCTGCTATTACCAGTCTTTGGCATCAACGGGTATGGGCACTTAAATGTGCACTATCTCTCTCAGCTAGCTTAGGGGGGACTTGTAGCTGGTTTACCTGACATCTAGACTCAACATCATGGCGTTTGTGGAGCTTGTCAATCATAAAATGTGGGTGTACTTTCTTAGACAGAAATCAGATGTGTTTAATGTATTTCAAAAGTTTAAGGCCTTAGTAGAAAAGGAGTCTGGTTGTTGCATAATCACTCTTAGGTCAGATAATGGGGGAAATGGCAATTTTCAAGCAGGTGGAGTTGACTCATAGAGAGTTGCACCTCAACCCATTGCAGCAAAGAAGATTGATGAACACGCACTTAGAAGCAAATATCGAATTGCATGTTTTCAATGACTCAATGAGTACTTTCTTAGAACAAGGGTTTCCACAATCTTGGTATCAAAATGAATAATGAAACAAAGTTGGAGACACTTCTAGTTGTGTTGATGTTGGTTCACTCAGAAGCTTCTAAAGATTGCTATAAATGCCCTAAAAAAAAACATTGCCCAAATTGGAAGCTACAATCAAGTCTAGAGGAAATTTTAATATGGCTCAAAAAAATTGAAACTATCAAAATGTGTCACTATTATAGGAAGCAAAACAAAGTTGTAAACTATTTGGCTAATCATGGGATCGACATAACTGATGTATCTTCTGTGGAAAATTGTCTCGTGTCTGATTGGGAAGGCATAGATAGGATTGTTTAAGAGGATTGTCCCCCTTGAATGATAGGTGATCCCATTTTATGCCTTAGGCATTCTCATAATGGCTTTATTAATGAAAGGCGATGGGTTTCTTTGGATGCAATTGTCACATATGTATTTATCTCTTGCAAGTTTGATGCTTCTCAAGGTTTCATTTTACATTATGGCAAGTGGGAGGTGACTTTGAGGTCTATCACATTGGGTGGCCTGTCATTGGATGCTTATGTCAGTAAGGCCTCTCATTGTTTTATGCTTAGAGGTGTGGTCGATGTTGCAGCAATATATGGCTGTGTTATGGATATTTAATGGTAGGTCATGGCATTGGGTCCTCCCACAACCTGCTCTATAAGGGTGGCCTCTCTAATCATCATTTGAGGAAGATATTTATCACCCTAGTTCATCCTTGCCAAGTGTTGTGAAATCCATCCTACAGCAAGATGGAATGGTAGGTAATAGAATGTTGTGGTTTACAACTAAAATTCTTGCAGATTTCAATGAGTAGTTGGATGTTGCAATGATAAATGCAGAGGTTCATATATGTATTGAAGATCTTTTGGTTACTTCTAAGGATGACCAATTGGAGGGTTTGGGCTTTTAAGACCAAGGTTTTCTACAAACAGGAAGCATCAATTGCTCTCAAGTTGAAGGGTGTGAGGGATGAAATTCTGGCCCTAAATCATGATGTAAGTTCTTTAATTGATTTTTCACAGGATTTGAGTTTGATTATAAGGCACCTAGTGGTCTCCCATAACAAAGGCCTTTTAGAGGTCGTTAATGAACTCTCTTCCCCTGGCCTTGAGAATGATGTTCTACAGTGGTCCATGCATCATGCGGAGACTATCAAAGGGGTGCAATTTGATGGCCTACAGGATTCAGGTAGGCAGGTTCAAGTCAAGATTGTGGTCATTTCCGGCTCGGGTGGTTATAACAGATCTTATGATTGTGGGTGCTCAGTCCCAGGTGGTTCTCAAGTAGTGCACAGGTGTGTATCTAAGAACATGTGGTGTGGTGCTCTATGCTTGGTTTGTTGGCTGAGGTTTTCTGTTGTTCTTTGATGTTCTACATATTTTGGTTCAGTTATATGCCTTGCTTGTCTCACTAATGCTGGTCTTTCTCCCTCTTTTCTAGTTTTTTCACTAGCTATTTATGTTTCTTGCTCGGTTTCTGTGCTTATGCTCTTGCTTATTCCTCCTTTTTTGGGTTGTTCATACAGGCATCTTGTTTGCTATACTTTATGTTTCTTATGGTTATGCTTTGGGCTGGGGCCCCTTAATGGATCCCCAAAAATTAATCAAAAAAAAACAGCTAAACTGGGTAAAGAATAATTATGGAGTTGGCATGTGGTGTAAAACTCGGAAAAGCTCCACAAAGAATTGACTCTCCTTGTTATCCTGGAGAGGAGAATCAAACTCAAGAGTCCTCAGTCACTTGGTAAGAGTACAGTGACTGTTTATAACAAAAAAGGAATTCCTGCTGACCTGGTCAATGCAATAATCATGTAGATAACCCCTATCTGTTCATATTTTGGTTCTGCTGGCAGCATGAAATGTGACAACTTCAAGAGTAGAAAGAAATATGAGGTGGTCAACCCTGTATATAAGACAACAAAATGGGCAATACAATAAATAGTCCACAAATGTTTAAAGAGCTGAACTTAATAAATTTAAATTATATCATTAGAAATAGATACAATAATTCTCATAAAAATCATACTTTTGTGCATCAATATCATTTCTGTAATCTGAGCATTGAGTTTCAGTTGAACAAAAGAAATGATTTCCTTTTCTGTGCACCTAAACAGAGAAAAGAAAAACAACCAATAGCTATATTTAATGATGATACCAATTTGGTTTATCATTTTAGACAACGATTTAACTCACTTTGTCAAAAGAGATTCTACAGCATGAGAGTAACAGAGTAACAGCATTCATTGAATATGGAACAAGTGTAGAGATTTATCATGTTTATTACACAAGAAAAGGGTGGCACCTTTAGAGAAGGGTCAGAGCTGAATTTACATACTTGTGGGTGGTTTCAACCACTGGAAAGCAGCAAACAACACCATCTCTTCCTCTTGCCACAATGACAGCTAGTTCCTGAATTATTGAGAACTCTACTTCAAATGTTGACAAAAGAAAAAATTCTAGCATTCAGGAAATACAAAACATGAAAATACAAGCTAGTTTTCCTTCAATGGTTATGTTCACCACTGTTGGTGTATAAGTAACCTTGATAAATGGTACCCATTTCTCTGCATATAACCCACGCTCAAAACCTCCTAATGCTGCAACCGAAAACATAGAAGAAAAAAAAGGGAGTCATGCAATGTATGAAAAAGGATAATAGAAAGCACTAACAATTCACCATTCCAAAAACAAAGTTCATCTCCAAAAAACAAAGAGATCAGTATGATGAAGTCATAAATAGCCTAAATCATTATAAGATATTTACATCCACCACAAGGATTGTTTCTGTTTTAGATTAAACAATCACTAAATAATCAATAAGTGGAATTCCTGTAAAAAAGTTTGACTAGCTGATGCTTAATAACAGAAATAAAGGTTGTTTTTTATAAAACAACACTATTTTGAAAAAATATGGTTTGTATGATGCATAAAACATGAACATAATCAACAAAAATGTGGTGCTTGATGAGGAGATCAAAGAATTTCAAGATGATCGATTACTATTGAAGCTTGGACGAGAATGTGAAACAAACAAAACCTTTGCATTCCCATGTGGTGGAAAAGAAGAACCAAAATAATATCGTTGTACATTGGTGGATGCAATGTAAGATAAGTTGCCACAGATAGATGGAGTGAATACTATTCTATTGAAAAAATTCAAAACATGACTTTCCTAGTGGGAACCTGGAATGGATGAGCATGACTGCTCACAAGTATCAATAGATTTGAAGAAGCTCAACCGACAGTAAATTTTCCAAAAGCTAATGCAAGTCAAATATGAAGAGTAGATACTCCAAGTCCATCCCATCCCCACTAGACCTACCCTCCTCTCCCATACCCCCAAAGATGTCCATCTTTCTCAGATGGACACAAAATAAGAAATTCTATAAAGTGAGGACATTGTGTGGTAAACAGCAAAGGCCCACAATCAAAGCATAGAATTCTTTGTTTCACCATCAGATTCAAATCATGGCTGCAATACCGCCAAATTGCTTCTATCTGGCCCATAAGAAGAAACAATCCACTAAATTTGAACAATGGTGAACTAAGCCACATATTAAATTTTTATCAAGTGAATGAGGAAGACCAAAAATGACAAGATACTGTCTACACCAATTCAAATCAATGGTGTTATTAGGACCCTTGATTGAACCAAAGATGAGAGGGTTAGATCTTTTCTGTCAAAGAAATTCCTCCCCTCAACATTGCCATCAATCTCTTCAAATAAATTGAACCACTAACAATCTTCCACCCTTCACAATAATGGAATTTTGACTCCCTATTGATAATGAATGAAATAATGTATGGTTATTTTGTCCTTCAGGATACACTATAGACAATTGAGCGAACCTGCAAATTAAACCATGTCCTTTGACCAACACCAACATGTTTCTAGCTGTGACAAGTGAAATCTCCTCCAAAACCCTCATACAGAAAAGCTATCAAAATCTAGCTATTCAACCCCAATGTCAAACACAATAGCAACAAATGTAAGCTTCACAAACTAAAGAAAGATCAAACTAACAACCACTCCCACAACCAGAGAGCACAAAGCCACTAAACATCTCCTATAATCCTCAAACTAGTCCTCAAAACTGATTATGCAGCTCCAAACCTAAATATAAGGAGATAATGGAAAACATAACCACGCATCTACTCCTCAAACAAGTTCATAGAACTGACATCCACAACTCAAGGCTCATGCCCGTGAGAAAAAAAAAAACACAAAGAAAGAATGCATTTGAATATTAGGTGGGCAATACCAATCAAATCATTCAACGCCAAATGAACTAAGAGTGGGGCAAGAGATTATTCTGCCAATGAAACAATCTCCTCAATAGGTCCATGTTCAACTCATGTCCAAATCTAGGTGTAGGCTCCTCAAACTTTCTACTGAACACAAGTCAAATACTCGCCATCCAACACTCAATCTCCAAAAGCTAGAGATATAGCCTCATCCAAATCTAATAAAATAAAGATGAACAATTGATCATCTAACAACCAAATTCCAACTACAACATTGCAATAACCAAAATCTAAAAAAGGAAAATGATAATAACACTCATCTAAAAGATTACCACAAACCATTGCCAAAGCTCTCAATACATAGTAAAGAATCCAAGAACTTATCATGATGCCATGATTTACATCATGAACACAGCTCAACCAAAAGTTGCAAGAGCTTTCCATGGTAGCAAGTTATCCACATCCTCATGAAAATGAAGATAACTATTGGAGTTTCAATTCGCACCTTTGGAATGCGGATTAGAAATGGATAACTATGCATAATTGAACTGCTCTTCAAATTAGGAGGGGAAGCTCCCTCTTCGCTGATGATGCTTAAAAAGAATACTAAACTACCCGCCAATCTTTTTATTCTCAGCTAAGAGCGCAAGGTTATAAAACTCTTTGCATCATAGCTGAGGTTTTCTCTTTTCTAAAACTTCAAACTACAATTAGGCCTACTCTAAAGACACTTCTGACAACTCAAGTAAACTCAAAGCTTGAGAATCAAGAGTAAACAAGGAATGATTTGATTAACACAGAAACTTAAATAAACTTTCTCCTAGATAACACCTGAAGACTCATTGTACTTATGATATGTAAGCTGAAATAAAGATTACGCAAGCAAATACATAAGAAAAAATACTGAAAGAGATTGAGACAGTAAATCAAAGCAAAGTAGGCATGAGATTTCCTTCCTCAAGTTTCCAATAGCAAACACACTAGAAAAAGATTGAACATAAACTGAACAATAATCTACAGCAAAGACAGGCTTGCAAACTTGATCTTACACAAAGTGAATAGACACTGAAACAAAGTTGCAAGCAAAAGTAGGCTCAACAATTTGTTATCACAATCACAGTTGAAAAGAAATGGGCAAGGCTGCCCTTATTTATACACAAATAAGGAGTAGGGAACCCTAAAATCTCCTTGCTTTTACAACTAGACTTGGCAACATGCAAGCGTTATTTCTAAAACTAAACAAAAGATAACTAACAACTAACCACCTGCTAAAATCAATTAACTAATTTAAAAGCAAGAAAAGCTCCAACTTCATTAGATGTTTCACAAAGAATAGATATGCATGAATGAGAACAACAAGTTTAACTTGGAAAAGGCATCAAGTTAACTGTTGCTTTTTGAGTTCTATTCTTAGAAATCTTTGTTGCCCCACAATGGTTACTCACTCAGTGATAACTTGAGAAACTATATCCACCAAAAAGCTGGTAACTGCCTCTTTGTCAAGAGCACTAATACTATCCAAAACAATATTCTATTTTTCCAACATCTCCTCACTATCTGCAATCAAACTTGGAAATTCTTTCATCTCTTCCGCTGCTTTATCAAATTTTGTTGACATCGTGACAACATGATTCATCTTGCCGGCAATAGAATCACTACCAAAACTGCCGCAGATGAGATTCTGAAACTCTGTTTGCACTTCACCGAGATCAAAGTAAGTGCCATCATCATGAAGATATTGACAAATGATTTGTGAAACAAATGTACTTATGAACTTGAGAGTATTAGCAACCTTTTGTCTACATTCAGCCAACTCTACGGCTATTCTCTCATAGGTTTTTACTTTGAAGAGGTGTTGTTCTCTCCAAACAAAAAACCTATTCTTATGTTCTTCTGTAACAACTGAATCATAAGCCATCCTCAAGTCAGAAATGATGATTTCATGCATTGGTGTCACTTTTGCCATTTGTTGCTCATCCCCTGGATCCCTTGGCAAAGATCATGGGCGTTATACCACAATTAGTATATCTCTGCAAGTATAAATCTGCCCCTGGTGATGAATTCCTCTATCCAGTCTCGCATATGCTTCTCGTATATGACCAACTGACTCTACTAATGTTGATCTTCCGGTGACTCCAGAATCTGTGGAAGCAACAAAGTAGCCTGTGGAGTGCCATGAAGGAGATTGGAAATATATTGCTGCAATTGCCGAATCTCAGCCTTGAGGGCTGCCTTATCTTCTACATCTTTGAGCACTCGTTCTTTTAGATTATCTGCTACAACCTCAAAGAAATTCACATCAATATGCCGGGTGCTTCTACCGAGATTAGCCTTGACAACTCTGAAGTCATCAATCTCAACCTCATCAACATTCTTGTCCTCTGGAGGTGCAACAATCTCAATGACAATCTCATCACCAGAATTCTTCTTCATGTGAACTTGCTTCTTAGTTTCTTTACGGGTGTGTCCTGGGTGACGCTATCAAATTCTGCAAAGTTCAACTGATAAGAAGGCTTCCTCCTCTTCCTGCCCAGGATGTTCTCAAGCCAAGACAAAGAGTCTTTAATAACTTCTCTAGGAGGATCGGTTCTAATTCCATCAACTCCTGATGAATGAATTGGTGTTGAGATGTTGCGAATTGGTGAATCAACTTTTGAATCTATATGGATGGGAGAAAGCATCGGAGAAACAGGAGATGAAGGCAAACTAAGATTATGGACTTGAAAGTCAAAGAGAAAGCAAACTAAACATAATGTCATCAAACTAGATTGAAAATATCAAAGCAAAGAACAAGCAATTCAAAAGGAAAAGCCTCAAGATACAAAGCCTATGGCTTTGCAACTCTAATATCAAAATGTCAAAGACCACCAAGCTGAAAGTTTCATCCTAGCTAATATCATCTCAACTTTTATCCACAAGAAAACACATTGGCCCCAAATTTTACCAATGAGTAAATATCCCTTGAATTGAGCACCTCCTTTGCAATGGAAATCCACTACTTAATCACTCACTAGTGAGAAGAAGAGCAATTCACAGAGCATTAAATGCATAGGTGGCAAAATACACAACATGATTGAATAAATAATATCAACAGTGAAACCTAGAAGCAAAGGGATATTGAATATACAACTCAACCTTAAATAAAGATAAAATAGAATATCAACCAGGAAATCAATTGTACAAATGTCCGCCAAGCTAAATGGTACACAACCATATGATAATTTGTAGGATATTGTTAATTTATTGACAATAAGAATATAGCATTACACAGAATAGAGATCAATGAGTCATTGACTCAGTTATATGATAGTAGATGCAATGAATTTCTTTGTATTAAGCATGGCCAGGACAATAACTGATTATTATATTAATAATACACCTTACCAGAAACAGCTGCATTTATATCCTCTTCACAGTTTGCAACAGCATTGCCTCGGCCATCATAAGCAAGGCGTCTACTTTTTATCATCAGTGGATAAGAAAACAAATCACCTGCTTTTTTTGCACTTTCAAAGCAGTCAATCTGCAACCAAGTGCATTATCAATCTAACAAAATTTTCAAGCGCTACAACACCAAACAGAATAAAAGATAATATTCCCTAGCTTCAACACTAAATGATATGAAAAACTAATAACCATACCTGCATAAAATCAGGGAGGGGGACATCATGCTCACGAAAATGAACCTTTTGCAAATATTTGTCCTATAAACAAACTAATAATCAATTGTTAGGAACACCAATTTGATGTCCATAGCATAGTTCAAACACTCGAATTCATCTAAAACTTGAAGTCCCAAATACTTCATTCAGAGTCAGAGTCAGCAAAAACTTGGCAAATAAAATAAATCACATAAATACACAAAAAATAAATAATGCATGAGTAGCACACGGAATGAATTTAGAGAACACATTCATCTATTTCAATTTGGAATGCATCAATGATTACATATGTCATATAACTCAAAGGCTCAAAATTCAAACTTTCAAATATGGCATAACTACTACTACAGTCTACAACTTCTTCTTCTCCCTCCTAGTAGTATTCAGCCTCGAACTAGAAGGTAAATCAAAACAATTCTCCAAAGGGATTATTAAGTATGTCATCTTCTAGTGCTTTTGCTTCACCCTTGCTGCTTCACTCTCCAATTCAGCAAGATCTTAGCCATTGAACATTACATCCACATCTTCAGCAATCCAATATGAATATGGATCAATGTCATCAAATTTGATGGAATCATGAGAATCCTTGCTCTCTGTAAGATAACCCCTTATTTTTCCACTTGAAAATTGATGTTAATTGCCAAGAAGGTATAAATATATATGAAACCAACAATAAACATGCATCACTCAACCAGATTTCTTAGTCTCAATATATATATATAGCAAAGTGAATTACAATGTTGCAGCCAGGTTATTGTGCACTGGAAATGTTTTTCCCAGCTATTACAGTTTTTACCCTTATTATAATGGTGTTCAATTATGATCTCATTTTGCAAATATGATCAATAGGAGATAACAATTTGCAATAACAGAGTATTATAGGAATTTCCAGACCTGCTGTAGCTGATAGCAGAGGTGAGTGATCAGCAGCCTGGTATAATGGTTATTTTACCAACACCAAAGACCATGCAAATGGAGCGATGAATCTGTAGATATGCCTTAACAGCTCAGATCTAATAAACAAGCAATTCTGAGTCAGATACAAGTCTGCTACAGCAAAACAGGGACATGGCAGTCAAACCCAAGACTCAGATAATGCTATCCTCTCACTGTTTTGAGTCTCTATCAGCAGCAATGATCAACCACACCTTTCCAACTAACCCAGCATTGTAAGTGTCATGAAATTAACTCAAATAACAGGTATGTGCCTTAATGTCAGCTTTCATACATCAAAATGGTAATGCCAGAAACAGGGGTGATATGCTTTAAAAATTCATTGTACCTTTATTGAAGGTTTATCCACTCCAAAGATAGCTAGAGGTGATACTACAAGGCTGGGAGTCACCTTTGGGACTAATAAAATACTCCCAAACTCAGCAGCCTGCTCCCAGGATGGCACGCCATGCTCACTGTCAATGCCTGAAAGTAATCGGCCCCTTCACACAAAGTGATTTCTACTGCATACCCTCAAATAATTATCCAGAACTGAGACGCCCAGGTCTGAACTGAAGATTCCAGCATGTAATGATGACCTCTACTCCATAGTCATACTCCCATGAGAGCTCCAAGATGATACAGCCTGCCAAAAGGGAGCACTTTCTTTTAGAAAATAAACTGCCACTATTAAGTCTTCAAATTCTTTGCAAGAGAGGTTGCCCAAATGTAGTGAAGCCTTTGAAACAATACCCACAACACCAAACTCATCATATAAGCCTAGAAGTCCATTCTAGAGGGTACGGCCTGCTTGGCAAGGTGTACAACCAAACCATGAAATAACTCCAAGTCTTAACCATAACAACTCCAAAACTCCTGAAATTTGTCTTCAATGAAGAATCACAAATTTCCAAATCGTGCTATCGATCTTTGAAGTGCAAACGCGAAACCTATGTGATTCCGCCTGTATCTAGCTAGGGTAGATAGTTTCACTATCAAAACTAGGTCACCCGTAGGAATTCCAACCTAGGGTTTTGAACTCCAAAGAGCTCCTCCAAAATACCAAATAAAATAATAAACTAGCCTAATGCACAAATGAGTTCACTTCCCCTTTTATCACTTTTCAAAACCCCATTTGAAATTTCCCGCTCAAATCATATTAAGCTCTTTATTATAAAGTGACTTTATAAAATACCTTTTAAATACTTCCTTAGTGTCACTTTATAACACCACTTTAATCTAATTATTTAATATTACCTTTTTTTTAATGTACTTTTTTGCAAGACAATATCAAATAATTAAATTAATTAATTATATAAGATTTCGTGGTGGCGAGTCAAAAATCAGGGACATTACACTCTCCATCTTTTTTGTGTGAAGGTGAAGATTGTATTGGACAAAACCAAGGTCACTAAGAGGCACTTAAGTCAACTTGTTTCTCTTCTTTTTGTAAATGCTCTCAAATCGGCTCTAGTTGCACTCACACCTAAAGCACTAAAAGGATAACACAAAACATAAATAAATTGCTTTTGAAGATTTGGTGTTCAAGCACCATAATCTTCCCACCATAAATATACAAATGAAATAATATAAAAATTATATGTATTAAGTAAACTTTGTAGAATTAAATTAAAATTGCATTTATTGAAGAAGGTGTAATTAGAGAACCCAATTTCTTTTACCTCTCCTTTGAATGCATAGAGATAAAGAAAAGAACCTCCCTTCCATAGACTTGTAGACCTGCAACTCATCTAAAATTGTGTACCAAGGCTTTCTTCAAGCGGCATCCTCTCTATGCATGTGGCAAGACCCACCATTACCATCTCGTCCACCTCATAGAAATTGGAGAAGAAAATTTTGGGTTTAAGTAGTACCATATGCATGTTGGCCGGTGCGGTTGTTTGGTCCATCTACCATCAAAAATCTGCCAAATGACTTCATATTTTCTATTGTTTCCACCATAATAATACAATATGGCCTCCATGGCCTAATCAAGATAAATCATCAGCATTTTATCTCCATAAACCAAATACAAAACCTTGACCAAAGGCTTTGTCACCTAAAAATTTGAAAATAAAACCAAAAAACAACAAATTCAAAATTCAAATTACAAGAAAATTAAAAGCATAACCTAATAGAAAACTTAAAAAAAAAAAAAAACAAAAAACAAATCAAAAATTCATAAATCATGAGCTTATAAGTGACCTTAAATGTCTCTTTGCACTCTTGGTGAACATAATCTAGATTCCGACCACCAATTGCTTACAAGTTTGAAGTGTAAGCTTGAGTGAAGATGAAGAAGAGATGAAGTTTGTTGCAAATTGTGTATACTTGATCAAACAAGTTTTTGCCTTTGGTATCCTCTCTCATCAAGCTAAGCACCCAAGTATGGTTGTAGATAAATGTTGTGATATTCCTAACATCTTTGTTGCAAGGTGTACATCCTTGGTCTCCTTGTGTTGTGTAGCGCAACGCTCGGGTTCGTGACATGGCTTAACCGCTTGTTGTGGATTCATTAACTCCGGTAGTTGTATTGAGCATTAACAGATATTTTGGTGTAATGACAACCGTCTGTGCAACAATTGGTATCAGAGCCTAGGTCACAGGTTCAAACCCCTCGCTTGCGCTGGGGGGAGGGGGGGATTGTTGCAAGGTGTGCACCCTTGGTCTCCTTGTGTTGTGCAACATAGCACTCAAGTTCATGAAATGGCTTAACCACCTCCCATGGATTCATTAACTCTGGTGGTTGTATCGTACGTTAACAAGTCAATCTTTTGGTGCAACGACAACCGTCTATGCAACAATCTTCAACCAAACTTCTTACCAATCAAAAGCTTCCCAATGTCCTCAAACATTAATTCAATGTTATGAGCAATGGAAGCCCTCCGAAAATTAGTGGGATGCCTAAGTCTCCTTGCAACTGCACTCCTAGTGACAGATTGAACAACATTCTCCACTCCCACCTCTTGCACCACTACCTCTAACAAAATGCACAAATTATCTGCATTCTTTATTGTGTGAAGCATCTACAGACTTCAAGAACACAAACATGCCATTGTAAACCACTAGAAAGTTAATTAGGGTCCTATTTATGTCATCTCTCATTCCATCTAATAAAATACTAAGCCCCTTTTTTCTAACATATTGTCTTTTGGTCTTTACTATTAGGTGTGTATTTTTTCGCCTTCCTCTAACAATGTCCCACTAAAATCATGCATAGTTGGCATCGTAAACCCTAATTTGGAAATCAACAATGCATCCCAATATGAGTTATTTGCCACATTAAATGGTATATTACTATAGCACCAAAATCTTGCAACCATCAACCTCACTCGTGGAGCTTCTTTCAATTCCTAGCAATACCTTCAAGTGAAGGTTGTGCACCTAGAACATTGTGAATATTGAAGAAGCTAGAGAAATTAATTAAGCTTGAACTCTCTTAGTATGATTGAAGGAACATCAAATCCACATGCCATTAAAAGACTCTCATAATATATCAAGGGTGGCTTGTAATTCATTGCTAATGCACTACTTCCCTCATCCTCTTTCCAATTTTCTTCTCATCATAGATTTAAAGTAGTCCATTCATTTCTCATTGTACTTCTTCCTCCACTTAAACACACAACTTAACATCTCAACCAACCATTTGAGCAAGCTAGTATTCGAGACAATTGATACCTCCTCTCATATTAAACCCACAATAATTACAACTCACCTTGCCCTTTATGGCACACAATTAGCGATGTTTTCATGCAAGCTCCTTGTCATCTTGCATAATGCCTTACCTTGCACGCTATAGAGAATCTAGATTCTAGGCATTAAAAGAAAAAACTAACCAACAAGATCTTCAAATAGGAAAGGAAAAAGAAATTGAAACCAAAGTAAATACCTGTTAAATCACATTTCACTCATAAGAAATCCTCCCAATCACCCAACAATCACTTCACATGATTCAAATTCAAATTTTTGAAGACAAAAATGACAAGGAAATTAAATATTTCAGGTTTTATGTGGGTCTTTTGTTTCCAGATCTTCTTGTTAGGTCTAAGTGAGTCCCAAGAAGAAAATCGCTCAATAATTTGTGAGTTTTTCCATTGAATTAGCTCATAAGTCATAGGCAAGTTACTCACCCTATCGAGCCTATTGAAAAACTAATAAGTAATCACAAGTCTAACAAATTTTAGATCGATGGTCTATATATTGTTGTCTAGGAAGAGAAAATCCAAGAAGACTATTGTTTTCAAATTTCAAGATGACAATTTTGTAAACATCCTTTAACTAGTTTGAGGTGTGTTGTACTCATATGAATTTTTTCTTACTTAGTCACTCTTAATTTGAAAACATTGATCCTCTTCTTTAAATCCTCATGCCTTGTTTTGTGTATTTTTGAACTCTAACCAGTTTTACCTCAATGCCACAACAAGATCTTTTGAACATTCAAGCAAGGCAAAAAAAGAGTTTGAACAAAGATATGGCTGAGGGGAAAAAAGTGACAGAAGAGGCCAAAATGTGTGATTTCTTACTAAGTGTAAAAAGGGTTCTAAGTGGTCAAAAGGGTGATATGCATGAAGTTTGTCTAGGAAAAGCCAAGAGACAAAAATGGCAAAGCGGTGTAAATGGCACAAAATTATGATTCATGTGACTTCTAATTGCAAGGACCAACTCATTGAAAATGCCAAAGTGGCGTGGATGGAAAACAAGTGCAAAGCACATGATCAAAGACTGAGGGGGGGAAATCTGCAAAGTGACAAAATTATCATGTCAGCTACAAAAGTGCAATTCTCGTGATTGAAAACTAGAAGGCCAAAAGGCAAACATTGACCTAGTAGTATAGAGGGCAATAAAGCATGATTCACAAAATTCTGCACTTGAAAGACATGTTCTTTATGATAGCAAAAGTACCATATAGGTCAAGAAAACATGATCAACACAACCACGGACAAGACATTAAAAAAAGGGGAAAAGAGACAATGGCAAATTGGAAAAATGGCACAAAAGAGGAACCCATGTAACGACTAACTTGAAATTCAAGAAATGTATGGTGGTAAATTGGGGTGAATGGCCAAAGGGTGCATATTGTGTAGTTAGAAACTAAAATGGAAAATTCTTGCAAAAAAGCAAGGTGGCTTAGTGATCCATAAATTTTATAGAAGTCAACAAACTATAAATTATTTCCACCTTTTTACTTGCTTAAAAAATGAGGTATTTAAAGAGGTAGGAATATTGTGAGCAAATCAAACATTTAACTTGCAAAAATAGAATAAACAAGCCTATAAAACTCAAGAATTTTCCATGGAAACCCCATGAGCTTAAACCAGTTTTTGGTAGTGGCAAATGATCTACTACCCTCTGGTATTAAATTGGAAGAGCTAGTACAACAAATGACTGCCCTCTACCATCTTCTCTATCCTCCACAATCTAATGAACAATTAAATCCTTCTAAACTTTCACAGTATAATACTCAAATCAATCTTGTCATGCCAAAACACATCCCAAACACCCTTCTTTAAACTTGTTGGTGATGTTGGAGTTTCCCCCTAAGCCCAAGAAGAAACCCTTCAAATTTGGAAGTGCAAAAAGAGTACAACATTGCACCATTATGTGAATACAACAGCTAATAAAAATAATATCTATTATGATTAATTGAAAATCACCATCAAAAGTTACATATCCATGCAACTTACTACAATTCACTGTAATGTCCCCTCTCGAGTTGTAGTCGGACATATATTATTTTAATTAAATGCTAATGTTTTAAGTTAAGTTTAATATTTAACTTAGTGTTAATTAAAATAATATTCAAAGGGGGGACATAAGGTGTTTTTCCAAAAAAGAGTGAATTTAATATTTTTATGTTGGGAATTTAAAATAATGACATGAGATTTATATTAAAAAGAAGAAAAAAGGGAATTTCAAGAATTGAGGATGGGAGTTACGGATAGAAAAGGGAAAAGCAAATTTTGGAGCACATTTTTGGGATAGACAGGAATTTTGGAGAGAAGTGGTTCTTTGCTGTTGTTTGCTGAACTTTATGGAGACGGAATCCTCCATGAAGAATATTGTCTTCAAAATTGAAATATACTTCCTAGGTGATTGCTAACAGTCTTATTCAGAGGTTGTGCTGGAGCTTATTTGAGGTTATTTTAATGGAGTTTTCTATGAGTTCAGAAATTGAATAAAAATTCAGGTATCTAAGGAAACATTTAAATTTGCAGAGTTTCAGTGGAATGTTGGTGATGATAAATTTTGATATACAGAAGTTCAGTTCTTTTTTAAAATATATATATATATATTTGTATACTGCCTGGCCATACATTCATTCCAGAACAACATGTACTTTATGATTAGAAGGGGGGATCAAGTGATTAATTTTTTTTTTAAAGCCATGCTAGCTTTTCCCAACATATCGCATGTTTAAGAAAACTCTGTACAGGACATTATGAGCTTCCATAAGAATGGCAATGTACAAATATGAAGGGTTAAGGGTTAAGGGAAAGGATTACATGGTTTTTCTGAATGGTCAGATTAAGAGTCAATGAAGGATTAAATATTCCAGGCTCAGTAAAAAGGAAACAAATCTTCACCTTTCTTTGTGAGTCGCATATTATTGAAGTGTCCGTTCACTCCTTTGTAAGCCAAGTGTCGTACAGTTTAAATCTTAGTTGGGTTGGAGCAAATGGTCGGTTTATTGGCAGTGCAGACATTAGAAAGAGAGTGGTTGGGTATGTTGGCAGCACAACATTAGTAAGGGAGTCATTATTACTCAAAACCTCTAAGTTTCTTTAAAGGGTCAAAGACTATACTGGAAGAGTGGTGTGTTATGTGTAATACAGACTGAGTGTCTCTTATAACCGCAGACCCATCTTTAAAGTAATTGTTGTCCATTATTCATAGCTGGCATGAATATACAAGGAGGTCATGGTGTTTTCTGGAGTTCTTCTAGGTTGGAATTCATGTGGGTTTGTAACAGACTTACAATGCAGCTGCTGTAGCAGGAATGATATATTCAAAATAGAACTGAAACAGACAGATTTTGTGAGTCGAGTGTGTATTATGAAGGTGATGCAATTTTTGTAGGCAGGCAGTCCTGCTGTTGATATTATTTCCTTCAGGAGTTGAGGACAGGAATTTCTATGCAATGTATGTGTTGAAAATTGTTGTTATAATTACAGTCAATGAATGAATCATAGTGTTTCTGGTTAATTCAAAATGTTTAGTCATTTATATTTTGAATGAATGTTCAAATGTGGTAGTGAAAGTTAATTTTGAGCAAACAAACACATTGGTTCTAATTCCACAAAATCAGAAAAAAATTCCATTCACAAGCATGCAAAATATTTGACAAAAAAATCAGTGGTAGAAGGGAAGAGTGACTAGTTTGAAAAATTTTGGGGGTAGTCTTTACATTCACAATTTCCTCTTCCCCATATACATTTTAGTAATAATTTGGAGTGTACTACTTGCAATTGGTTGCGCCTCCACCCTGGTACTAGAAGGTAATGACTCCTATGGCTTAACATCATCATCTCCCATGATGTCATCCAATCTAACAAATATTGCTTATACTACACCCTCCTCTACTTCCCTCTGAAAATCAACAATCTCAACATCTATAAACATAGGTGTTCTCATCCTAAATAGTCTAGCTACTATACAAATCAATCTCATCCTAGTCTTTCAGCTCTTGAGCAATTGTGTCCCCCACGTTTTGCACAAAAGCAAAGATTGTATTGCACAAAGATGTTGTTGAGGCATTTTTGTGCCAACTTATTGTGTTTCTTAATGTGAATGACTACAAACAAACTCCAGTTGCACTCATTTAAAGCACTACAAGGATGAGACAAAGGGCGTGGGGCTAGCTTTTGAAAATTTGCAATATCTTAGCACAATCTACATAGAAGACATTCAAAAGTTTGTAAGTAAACAATAAGTGTAAGTTATAATTCCTGAACCAGCTGATTAGATGAATATAACAGCAGAGAGAAAATCTTCTGTTATCAACTGAGTTTTACTATCTTTTTTCTGTGCATAGTCAATGTTTAATCTTTATGAAGGTTTCTGTGTTCTCTCAACAGCAGTTTTGTAAAAGGTAGCTATTCAATCACTAGACTATTTGTACAAATCAACTGACAAAAATAGAAAGTTCATTCTCAAACTCAGTTGTTGTTGTAACTCTCAAAGGGTTGACAAAATTCTAAAACTTCCATCCTTTGCAATTATTTCTCTTATGTCAATACAATTTTTTAATTGATTATATTGCATGTTAGCTAAACTTGCATCATTCATAGAATATTTAAAGTAGACCACAAAATCACTGTTATCCACCATAAAAATGTATGTTTCTGGAAAACAATTGCAAACGGGTATCATAGATGGTATATCAGAAATGTCTAAACTCTATGCAGCACATCAGGGCCAGAGGATAAGGTTATTTTATGGAAATATGCTCAAGCAACTCCTGTCTTAGATTACACATCACAAATTGCCAGTAGATTGTTATAATCACATCATCTCCATCCTGACTCCTAAAAATAGGTTGGCAAATATTGGTCAGTTAAATTCTATACCAAAATCGAAATTCGCCTGTAAAAAAGCTTAAACACCCTAACAGCCTAGGTGTGGACATCAAAACGGGCATCCGCAATAACCTTATAAAACTAGAAAGCACATTTTGTGAAAATTGCAGCCCATCAGCATCAACGGGTTAAGAGAAGATTTGTGCTCATTTCCATTCAAATTATTTGGCTGCTGCGTTTTTCAGTTATCCGTATTTGAAAATTCACAGAGCATCAGGGTTTGCTTTAAGGAATATAACACAAAAAATTTTCCAGTAAATCATTTATTGAAAGAAGAAATAATGCAGGAATCTCTTAGTGACAACGACGCCATCAACCTTGAAAGACATGAAATATTAATTAATGAAAATGTTTGATAACCTAATATACTTTTTCTTCCTTGTTTGCCAAATTTCTAAGCCATCTAAAAGAAATTCATAGCAGTATGTTCCTCTGTGGATTGTTGGAAAAATAAGTCATCAACTCAATAGAATTTTATTAAGTCTTCACGTCTACATTTTCCAATCTCAAATAGCAGAGCAGGAAAGAAGATAAAATGGTATTTCTCTTTGTAACATCCATAACAACTTACTCCAAGAAAAAAGCATAATTATTAGAATGGGAAATTCAACATATTAAAATAAATGTGCAATCCCATGGCCCAGAATATGTAACAACAATTTCCTAAACCACCAAGATTGCAAAAGCTATCAAGTCAAAAATTTATTCATAACTAGCTTACCTGGATAAGCCGAATTGTTGAGGGATTGGGTTGGCAATCCATTCCTTGCTTTTCTAGTACATCCAATGTCTCAACATCCACATGCTCAATTTCAACTGTCAGAACTCCACACCTATTGATAGTTCATGTATTGTAGCAACCGAAAACAAGACATAAATGCAAAAGACTACTTAAGAAGCAAAACAAAAGGTATTACTCTCATAATAACAATTAGGTTTAAAAAAATAATCATACACTTTGGCAAATTCTTGGACTGCATTAGTGTCCCTGAAACTGCCCACAACATGCTTATGGGCAATGGCACTTGCAGGACAATTTTCCATAGGATCCAGCACTGCCACCTTCACACCCATCTTGGAAGCTGCCTGACAAAGCATCCTTCCCAACTGTCCCCCTCCCAAGACTCCCACAACAGTGTCACTAAGGCCAATGACACTAGTACAGAAATCCTCGCTGCAAATATAAAAAGAAAAAAGCCACCCATCATTTCCATGTTGAAAATAAGTAGATGGTATATAGCAACGACAAAAATAAATACACTCACCATTTCAAAGGTTACAATCTAAGCTGCCCCAACTTTCTTGAAAACTTTGAAAACAGGGCATCAGAAGTAGGGATGGCTAGAATAGGAAAGTGTGAAATCTAGACAATGTAAACTTCTTGAAATTCTGAGAAACGGGAGCAGAAACATTCAGAGGCTCATTGAGACAAAATAAGAAACTTCAGAATATTCTGAAAAGCTCAATTCTAACTCAGAATAGCCTACTTCTTGAAATTCCTGAAAAAAGGTCGGAAGTATTGGAAGCATTTCCAAGTTTGATCCCATGTGCACACATGCATATATGTATAGTACTATAGATATAAAGACAATTTTTGGGACAAAAAATCACAAAGTACTTGCAAGACATTTAACTTGAATAAAGTACAAGAAATTCCCTATCAACCTACCCGCTATATAATGATATTAGGTGCAACAAAAAAGATATTTGCAATCATTATCTAGTATGTGGAATCTTAAACCAAGACAATCAAAAAAAGCTTGAGGAATTTATTACTAAAATAAAATTATTATATATAGGATTGTTACTGAGTAAAGCTGTGTGACAAAAAGGAGAGTACAACAAAAGGGCAGGCAAGAAAATTGGCAAACCCTAGCTCCCATTCCTTCAATGCTCCCCCAAGCTCTAGCAATGCAAAACCTTCTTTCAAGAAATTACATGGGGAGAATCACACATACAGAATGAGAACGCAAAATCCCACGCTCTTAGCTATTTCTCTAAAAGGGCTCAAAACTCTTTCCTACTATGGTGCAGAGAACAGAGGAGATATATACAAAATAATGTTAAGTTACATTAAACAC